>CAJGYO010000485.1:0-215995 GCA_904845875.1 Miscanthus lutarioriparius | reverse complement strand
TCATTTTTTCTTGCTACTGATGATCGCTGTAAGGAATCCAACTGACGATGGTAGATCTAGATTGATGGTGAATGATAGTACAAAAAACATTGAAGGGTAGATAATCTTGTATATTTACTGTAGTGGTAGTATGTCCTATAAAGTGGTAGCACTACTCCACACGGGAGTAGGTGTTGATTAGTGTCCTGACAGAGAATTTGTTTTCCGTCCTCTTCTGTTTTGGAAGGGGTTCTGTTCTGACTTCTGACCGGAGGATGGCCGACAATTGTAATTACTGATCATAGCTCATAAGCCCCGGTAAGAAGGAGGTTATTATTAGTGGAAAATAATGTTAAGATTCGATCGCAATTCGCAGAGGTGGGATCAAATTACTCCTATGGTCTCCTCTCGCTCCTGAGAGGCTCCCACGTTCTTGCGGTGCCCTGTGGTTGCGGGCGGGTAGGCGCGCGGACGGCGGATCCCAGTTCGGTTGGCGCACGCTTCCTCCGAAACGACGCCTTGCGCCGTGTCCCTTTCGTTGGGGTGTCTAGCGTTGTCGTCATGTGAAGCAAGGGCTGGGAATCTCCCGGAGTAAGCTTGCTGACAATCTCGGATGCTGGACGGGATCTGCTGCCTTGCTGGTAGCTTTTGCAATTAAACTAACCGAAACCTTGTACAGTAGCCAGGTAGAAGGGCCTTCCTCTTCCATTCTCTTATCCACCTGCAGAGGTTGCCTCGCCAGTAGTAGCTCTAGTAAACGTATTGTAATCAACTCCGTTCTTATCCATGAAAGCTGGTAATGGATTTTCAAAAAAAAAAAAAATAAAATCTATCCTATAACTTATGTGTTTTATGCGGTTCAACCGTGATTTTTTTCTTACCTTGTAAATTAAGATCCAACAAATATCTATCATCACTCATACTACATCTGGCGCTACTACCTCTGGCAATCGCGAATCGCGTATCACGAGATCCACGGATCATGCAGAAACAATTTTTTTTTTTCTATGAAAGATAAATCACAAATCGTGGGAAGAGGTATACGCCGCTCGTCTGTAAATCATGTCAAAGCTCTGTGGCTCCCTCACAGGGTCTTATTTTTTCTCCGTCAGGCGTCAATTACAGGGGACTGTTTCCACGCACGCACTGACAGCCAAAAGCAACAAACATACAACCAAAGCAAGAGAAAAAAATCCATATGTTTTTCTTAAAATACATGTGTGTTATATAGTATTTACGAAAAAATAAACGTGTCCAAGTCGTGGGAATACATCCACGCGACCACGCCTCGTAACGTCGTCGTCTTCCTCTCCTATTCTCCTCTTTTCTGTCATAGCATGTTCGCTTGGCTCGTATCTAAACTTATATAAGTATGCATATCGGTAAGCGAATAGTATATTTTACCATGCGTCGAATCAACCAAATGAATCTTGTCATGGCGCATAATCGTCAAAATCAGCCCAAACGAACAGAGCTAGTAAAACCTGTCGTCGCTTGCAACTTCTTCTCGTCGACTGCGACCTGGAGACTGGAGAGTTCATGGACCTGTGCAACGGCAGCAGCTGATGGAGCGAGCGAGCGTTAAATTGCCTCTGAATTGCGCTGGTGTACTCCTTGACTAATGACTAAGAGCACTATTCCCTATCAAACGATGTAACTATATTTGATCAATAAAGCTTGCCCAAGGGCTTTTATCAAAAAAAGACTAAGAGCACTATTCGCGCCTGGGACTGGGAGGAACGCGGTTACTGACGACAGACAGGTAAATTTAGTTGGATCCCCAGGTCTTCACGCGCAAACGCCGGGGAGTCGTCGCCGGGCTCGCCGTCGTCAGCATCTGGAGACCGCTCTTTTCTTGTCATAGTTTTGTATATCAACAAAGTGGTGACCGTCTTTTATTCTTTTCTTTTCTTGTCATACTTTTTTTTATCAACACATCGTTTCAAAATACTTTTTATCAACAAAGCAGTGACCCTCTTTTATATTCTTTTCTTCCCGTTCTGTGGATTAGTTGCGTGAATTAACTAAGGCCCAGTTTACTTGTCCAAAATTTTGGCTGAATAATTTTAGTTGTTATTTGATAATTAGTGTCCATCATGATCTAATTAGACTTAAAGATTAAATCTCAATGGATTCGTCTAAACTTTGTGTAATTAGTTTTATTTTTATTTATATTTAATGCTTCATGCATTATGTCTAAAGATTCGATGTGACGGAAAATCTTGAAAAATTTAGTGTTTGGGAAGATAATTAAACAGGCCCTAAGCGAGCATGGTATTACCAGGTGCGTTGCTTCCGCTTGGAATTACAGCTGCCGTTCCTTCCGGCGCGGTGCTTTCCGCTAGCACCAGTCTAGCAGCAGTGCAGAGCGCTTGTTTAGAATGTAAATTTTTTCGACTCTCTTATTATATTAAATTTTTGGATACGTCATAGAGTATTAAATATAGATAAAAAATAACTAATTACATGGTTGATTGATAGAAAATGCAGGCGAATCTTTTAAGCTTAATTAGAAGTCGTGATTGAGCGATAATTATCAATCTGGTAAAATCTTCTGATCTTAATCTTTGATTCTAACCTCGGTCTAAGCAAGACCTATGTCTATAGACCACTGCTGCCACGTCTCTTCCGTGCCTCCACTGATGTCTCGACCAACCGTTGCCCTCACCTGTTACCTCAACTTGTCGGGAGAGTTGCGAGGGGGCACCACCACCACACCAGAGCGCCCTGGTAGCTGTCGACGCCAAAGTCTGGTGTCGGGTGTCGCCGTGCGTGCGCAGGAAAGGCTCGATCAGTCGATCGGGTGCGCGCCGACGCGGCGAGGTATGCGGTATGCCGCCCGATGGATTATGGAACAGCAAAAGCGAGGATCACGACGGCGGTCCCTCGGCCTGATCACACCAGGAAAGAAAACCGCGTTTGCTCCGTCCGTTCTGCGTTCGTCCACGGCAGAACAGGTGGTCAATGCAATATATCTGTTTGGCTATCCCGTGCAAATGTACCACCCCGGCCTCTTCACAGTTACGGACGCTGCACAAGTCAGGAAGGCTCAAAACAGGCTCCCGATATTATGAGAGAAAATATTATTAACTTTCATTTGAAAAGTAGTCTTAAAGTAGTTCAAAGCGAACAGTTGCCCGAGGGCGCGTCCTTCACCGTCAAATGTATTATGTCAGTTCCTGTAATGCTGGTAAAGCATGGTACGAGCGCGGCTTCGTTACATCACCTTTACTTGACTTTGATTGCTTGCTTGGTGCACACGGGACGGGCGAGTACGAGGATGACAGGGATGTCTTCTTGGCATTGTTGGCACCCAGACACAGGGTCGGACCGGCCGGGTCACGCGGAACATTGGTGCCGTGGACCTTGAGGTGGGGGGTCGGTGTGCGTGTGTTGGGCTTTTGGCTACGCGGCGTCCGGCGAGGCTACCGGGTGCCGGCGGATGCAACAACGGCTGGGATCCCTCGCCTGGGGAGGCCTTTTGTTTTTTCCTTTCGATTGGGCAGTGAGGTCGTGACATCACCAACAAGGTCATTCGTGGTGCCATCGCTTCTCATCTACAGAAGTATGGTGGTAACGGCCGCAATGAATGGTCTATGAACCGGTGCGGCGCGTACATCCTTTTCGTTCAATTCGTTTCTCCTGTGCTACGCTGACTGTCTATCCCTTTCTGCTCTTGGACGGTAGTTCAGGTTGTCAGGTCTCCTCCTGTACTTACATCATCCATATACCGCAGAAGGCTGTACCAGTACACGTAAAGAATACAAGGAAACAGGGAGTGCATAAATGAATGAAGTTCCTGTCTATCAAACACAAAGAGAAGTCACCACAAGCGGTGCAACAAGAAAGCACCAGTGGTCTAGTGGTAGAATAGTACCCTGCCACGGTACAGACCAGGGTTCGATTCCCGGCTGGTGCATCTTTACTTTTTTTTCCTTTATTTTGTATAGATTTTTTTTCGACCATTTTCATGTCTGTTCCCCGACCAACCACAACTGATATCTCCGCGCTGCTGCTCTGCTTCCAGGTTGGGGGGTTAAAACTTGGCTCAGCAACGCACGGTCCTTGCCTTTTTCGCCGTTCGTCGAGCCATCGACACGTCGCGTCCTGACCGCTGTATTGCCCCCGGCAACCACTCCGACGAGACGATTCATCGTCGCGTCCGATAGGCACGGCAATCAGGCATTATCATCGCCGCTGGACCACGACCATCATCTTGGATGGACCGATCACCGATGAATGACGGCACGAGTGCATGACGCCAGTCTTGCAACTCGCCTACTACAATCCGGAACTCTGGAAGGACTCTTGCTCTTCGGCGGGTGAAGATTGATTGATGCCTTTACGCGTCCAGTTCGTTTGGGTTTATTTGGCTTTATAAATTCGTCTTTTTCACCAACGAATAATATTTTCTCTTCTGGCCAAATCAATGAACAATCTTTTAGACGCGATTTATCGGTAAAATAAACCCAAACGAGCAGACGATGGTTCACTGTGGACGGATAAGCGCGCATGCGCCCGCCGCACCGTCATGCAGTGATTGCGGTAGCTCGCCGCTCGTACAATTATGGTAGAACTAGCCTAGTTCAACTAGGGATGAAAATGGTGCCAAGAGGCTCAAATCGTTTTTATTTTTATTGTTTAGTGAATGAAATCGATAATCGCCCTGTTCGTTTGACTTATAAGCCAGTACTTTTTAGCCAACCAACAATCGGCTGATTAGGTTGGGTTGGTTAAATTCGTTCTTTGGTTCGTGAAAAAGCTTCATTGGGTTGGTTTGTGAGAGAAAATCTTTATTCCTAATTGAAATTTACGATCGTTCGACAAGCCACGCCAAGCGAATATCTTGAATATTTTTTCTCACAACAAATTAGTCAATAAGTACTTTCGATATGGCTTATCAGATGAAAACGAACAGGGGTAAATATTGTTTGTCAACCAAAACAGCACAAGCCAATCAATATCCATATACTCCGTATATAGTAAAATACTCCTAACGGCTACACATGACCACCTTACCCCATTATGGGCTCCGGGGTGTGCAATGGAGTGTTTGGTTTGGAAGATCAACCCATCGTAGATGGACTGATGCATCCTTAGTCCATATTCCTAATTTAGTGGAATGACATCATTTCTCACACTAATACAGTTATTAGCTTGTGAGAAATATGATGGTAATGTATCAACTCATTCTAATCCACAACCAAACTAAAAACTAGTGAGTGAGATGGTGATGAACTACTTTATTCCATAAACCAAACACTCCTAAAATGTCCTGGATGTTGCGTGTTTGGTTTAGAGTTTCTAAAAAAAGCTAGCTTAGCAGCATTTGACATAGGTGATCAAACTTATCTCTTTTCAGTTATATAGATGTCATTTGATCTTCAGATTTATACTCACTAGAATGTGTGCATTTGCTTTTTTTATGTTTGTGTGCTTTCCATTAAGTAGAGACCGAAAGAAGTATTTTCAAGATTTTGTATCAATACGACGATGTAATGCATTTAAAATTTTGATAAAATATTCTTTTAAAAATATAGAAATGATAGGTCAATCCTTTAAACATGCTTTTACTATGTACTCCGTATATTTCACACACATGTAGATGTCTATTTCCAATAAGACAATACCAATAAGAGGTCTCATATATCTCTTTCCAAGATGTAGCAGTCTTGAAAAATGGACATGCATCATTCTCTATCAACACACTGATCTATTTCGTCGTTTCATAGTCTATCCGCAACATTTTAATCCTTCCATGCTGTTATGATCAAACATGCTATGTGAACTATGTAGCTATTTATATTGTTTTAAGTATAGCACGTTAGAACATAGTCGCATTTTTTTCATGTGGGCGTATCTTATATCTGGAAGTTCCCGTATAAACATAGTTTTCTATATAAGAAAAACTATTTTCTCTCTCATCTATTTCAATATCATCATATTACTATTTTACTTACTTGGCATCTTAATTAATGTCATAGGTGGCCAGTGGTGTTTTCTGAGTCACTTGTGACTTGTCCTTTTTACCTTTTTTTTTTACCAAAGTCCTTTTTACCTTTTCTTCTCAAGAAGAAGTGGAGAGCACATCAAAGAAAAAAGTCCACATTCCCTCCCTCAACTTTCGCGAAAGTCCGTTTTTCCTACATGAACTCTAAAACCGGGCAAAACACCTCCATCAACTTTTAAAACCATTCATATTACCTCCCTGGCCCTGTTATAAGCAGTTTTGAAGGCAGTTTTGTCTTTTTCTTTTTATTTATTTCGGCCGAATCTTTGAAAAATCATAGTAAATCACCACGATTGGCACCACGATACGCGCGCGTAACTTTACGCGCGTGGGGGTGATTTTTTCCAAGTGCCAAAAGATTAGGAGGTGGGTTTGAGAGTTGTTGGAGATTAGTTTTTCTCAATCTTACCAAAATTTCTGGATTGGAAGACTGTTCAGGGTACTCTTGGAGATGCTCATATATATAAGTACCCAGTGTCTGAATTCTGAAAGAAGTGAAAATAATACACGTCCAAAAAAAAGACATCTACCCTGAGCCCAAACTGTCCAAAAGAAGAGGGGAAAAATGGGGAAAAGTCCACATTACCTCATCAACTTTCGCGAAAGTCCATTTTTCCTCCCTGAACTCCAAAATTGGGCAAAACACGCCCCTCAACTTTTAAAACCGTTCATATTGCCTCCCTGACCCGGTTATAAACGGTTTTGAAGTCGGTTATAAACTGGGCCGGTATATAAATGAATAATATACTAGTAGGAAACAGTAATGATTAGTCGTGTTTGTCTAGAAAATAATGGTGTCCGCAAGAGTTCGTCAGGATTTATATACTGTAACTTTTTTCCTTCTGCTCACAGTAGTAGTATAGGAGGAGATAGTGTCAGGGCGTTGACGGAGTATTTGAAAGAAAAAAAAAGGCATAGTGGTGAATGTGCCAAAACTTACTCACAGAAAGGCCACGGGGAAACATGGCCCATGGTCCAATACGAAGCACCGCGACGAAGCCCAAACAGCAGTCCGTCGAAACTCGAAACATAGCCCGTGGCCCAACAAGTAGCACCGCGCCGGAGGCCGGAGCCCAGATAGCAGCAGTCCGTCGGTGGAGCAACGCGACGGGGCAACAACAAACCAAACGTTTTAGTCCCACATCGTCGAGCCAAGGAGAAGAAGCGCAGCTTATAATGCCAGGCGCAAGGCCTGCGTTGTCTCTTCGGAGACATCTGATAAAATTGGAACGATACAGAGAAGATTAGCATGGCCCCTGCGCAAGGATGACACGCACAAATCGAGAAATGGTCCAAATTTTTTTGAGATTTTGCGCACTGGTCCCTGGCGGTTCTGATTTTCCTTGCAGATATGCCCTCGGAGTTCTCAAATTGGTCCCCCGGCACTACTTTTTCTTCACGATTGAGCCCTCGCGGATTTTTTTTTCTTTTTCCCTGGTGGTTCAGTTTTTCCTTGTAGATATGCCCTCGAAGTTCTCAAATTGGTCCCTCGCACTACTTTTTATTTATGATTTAGCCCTCGCAGATTTCTGACAGTTACGTAGCAAAACCTTTTGTTCCCTGTTAGGCCCTTAAATCTTATATACTTGACACTTCCTTCTGCACGTTTAACCCTAACGTTTTTTCCTTTAACCCTTCAGTTTTCTCTGCTATACAACTATGCCCTAGGAAATAGATTAGCTTTTTTTTTTTGTTTGGAAATGCACGAATGCTAATCTATTTTGTGTTACAATCTGTCACCATCATGTTCGATGCATCTAACTTCTTTTTCTCTCTTTACAAAAAGTATTATTGTAGAAAATATGTTAAAGCGGAGAGAAAAATAATAATCTCACGTGTCTCTGCTCCATTGCTGCCCACGCCCGCCGACGGTGGCCGTGGAACACCATCACAATGCGTCCTCGAAACACGTGAGCTTGGACACCGTATACTTAAGGCCGCGTTTAGTTCATCAGCGGATTCGGCGCCGCCAAAAAGAGGCGTACTGTAGCTACAGATCTTATTTTGTTTTTATTTGGTAACAATTGTCCAATCGTTAACTAGTTGAGGCTCAAAAGCGTTAAATGCTTGCAGAATGGCAACCAAACCGTGTAATTAGTTTTTGATTTAAATCAACATTTAATCTTCCATGCATATCTACTGAGTTTGATGTGATGGGAATCTTCTTTTTGCATAGTGTCAAATTCTGGAAATAAGGGGAACTAAACATGGCCTAACTTGCACGAGATGGTGCAATCGCTTCAATTAAGGCTTCGTCTGGCTTCGTTCGTTAGAAGCCGGGAATGGCCTGGAACTATTCCGGACCCAGAACAGTTCGATAATTTGTACTGAAGAGGAACTAATCCTGCCCTTGAATGGCCGGGAATGCCAAACCGAACGGCGCCTAAGGGTGAGCGCTTAATAATCAGTCAGAGAATTCTTGGAACGCTAATATACATGGAAGGAAGAAGTACAATCAACTAATTCCGGTAAGTACTACATTGGTCATCTAAGACCATTCTGGATTGCGGGATTTTTTTTTGGTTTTCTGCATTTTCCTTTTGAAAACAAAAATCAAATCTGAACATAAAAAGACAATATCCACATATTACAAGTCCAGATCTATGGATATCCAAAAGCAAGAATGCAACGTTACTTCAATCAACTACCAATCATATTTTCTATTCTCAGATTAACCAGATTTTTGTTACCAAGGGATTAGTGAGGGGAATATTTCATACCTGCTCCCTGCTCCTTGCAGTGCGAGACGAACAGCAAAGGGGCCCTGACCATGAGGACCAACGGAAGAGATGTGCCATTGGGACCTGCTCCCTCTTCTGCTTTGTCGTATCTTGACCGGTGGAGGAGATGTGCGGCCCGTGCATGGTGGTCTTGGCTCCGTCTGCTTTGCTTTGTTGTCGTCGTCAGACAGAGAGATGTGAGGCGAGGAAGTCGACCGCCCACTAGGCTGTCGGAGGGAGGCGAGCGGGCGAGGAAGCTGCGGCTTGGGGAGATGTGCCTGGCGGAGGGAGTCAAACGGCGGGGGAGTCGAATGGCGGGGGCAAGGCGAGCAGCGCCGCCCTGTGTAGAGAGCAGGAGTGGAGAGGGAGGAGTCTGGAGTAGAGTGGTGACGGTGAAGATAATGACGCGAGGTGAGGAAAATCTGCGCGCGCTCCCGCCCTTGTTTCCCGCGCGTCCGCACTGACCGTGGATAAGCTTGCCCGCTCGTTTTATGGTGGCCGCAGTATACATCATCTAAGGAGAATATACCCATGTTCTGTATATTCGTGCCCTGTTTATCCATGAACCAAACAGGCCTCGTCCAGAGATATCCATATCCCATATATCCCACGAACCAACCGCACCCTCAGACATCCGGTTACTGCAATCAGACCGACGACTGGCCTTTTGCTCGTAGAAAAGTAGTAAAACAAAAACGAAGTATGGGCAATAGCCTTTTACTCACAGAAAACAGCCTTTTACTCGCAGAAAACGACTGGGTCTAACCCATTAGAATCGTTCCATTGGTTTTGTTGCCTGGCTGACTGAACCTATATTTTAGTACCACCTCGCCCAGAAGCAAAATGCGCTACTTAAAAGTGTGACCGTGCATGCCACGCTCAATCATTCTATTACTACCGTTTCCTCTGCTAGCTTCGCTGTTGGTTGAACCTCTGGACTCCGCTGGCTTGGCCATGTCAGGGCTCCCTTTACTGGTTGAACCTTGACATACGTTGGCCGGCCTGCTCATCGCAGCAAGCACTTTTTTTTGCCTCCTGCGAATGCGAAAGAAACAATTCTACATTCTATGCATTTTCATGTAACATTGAAGCCGCTGCTCATTCTTACACCCATTACACACGGATTTCACCCACCACTACTCTTATGAGAGAATAGAAAGACCAATCTTTTTTTCCCTCTTACAAAAAACAATCTTTTTCCAAATATCTAGGCATTTTTATGTAAACATTTTAAATCGCTGCTCATTCTTGCACCCATTATGAAAAATCAAACATAGGGATTTCACCTACCACTACTTTATGAGAAATCCAAAAGACTGAGAATGTTACCTACCACGGAGAGAATGGAAAGACTGATCTGTCACTATCGACGAGGACACCACTGAGAGAATAGTATCGCTAAATCTTAGAAAATGTGAGCACCTATGCCAGAGTGGCTTGGTTGCACCACAAGATCCTGGAATAATTCTAGGAAATACGAGCACCCATACCAAAGTAGGCTGGACCTTACTAGCTTGATGAGCTACGCTCAGTGCATGTAAAATATTTCTAATTGGTGTACTGTTTCATGAAGCAAAGAACTACACTATATTGTGTAACAACGTTTTTGTTATAGTGGTCACTTCATATATACTTCTTAAATATATATTTCATTTATTCACAATACTCTCTCAGGTGGCTTTTGAATGAGCAACGGTTTTTGGGATAGGGAAATTAGTTTTGATAAGAAGGGGTGGGATATGGTATAGGGCCGGGATACAAGTTTTTATAACATTATCTTGTTTGGCATGGGGATGGGTTTGACACGTGGAAGTAAATATCAAATGACTATAATACCCTTTTTAAAGATGTGGAGAGCCAATCATAGACAACATAACTAGGGCAAAGTTGTAATTTCGTTGTCTACCTATTTTTCCTCCTGGGGTGTGTGAGGCAAATGACAAACGATGGAGGGCTTTCATCTGGCGCAGGTCTGAATTAGTGTGTGGCTTGGCGCTACTTTTTTCCCTCGATGGGATGGGATGTGACAACATAACTATTTTTTTCCCAGATCAAATGATGCCACGGTGCATGAGGCCCAGGGTCCTTAGCCAAGGTCCTTCTTTTCTCCGTGTCTCCTTGCCAACTGGGGCTTCACTGGGAAAAAGGAAACTTTTGAAACTCTGTAACACGGACCAAAGGCCCAGGGTCCATCGCAAACCAGCGTTTCCTCGAGATGGGCGGAAAATAATGGGCTTATCGTACTCGGACGGATGCCAATACTGACTAAACTACCCACGGCCCACACCGTGCAGGCCCATGTTTTTCTCCCCAAACCTCCCCCTTATTTTCTCGCGTGTCCTAATTTCCATCTCAGTTCCTCTGTGTCAGGGGCATTGGTTCATTCAGAATTTCAGATGAGCATGCGGCCTGCAGTAGAAAGGTTCTAAAACAGAAAAAAGGGGGCATGAGGCAGATGCCGCGGCTCGCTCTCATCCGATTCCCGTACGTCGTGCGCGAGCACGACCATGCTTTGGCGCTTTCTTTGTAGGTTCTTCCGGTTCGCATCGGACCGTCTCTGACGAACCGGGAAAAGAAAGTTGTTCGATCGGTCGGTTCTTCTCTGACGAACGCACTGGGTAGATTTGGTTATAGCGACATGCCTGAAAGAAGCTTGCTGTTACTGCTACTAAAAGGTATGTACGGCATGAAGAAAGAAGCTTTTGTTATTTCACGACGTTTGTTGTCTTTATTTATCTGATGAAAACACCGGAAAAGGCAATTCATCCTCTTCTGAGCCTCCTCCCGTTAGCCGATCTGAATAATTCCGTGGTGAGCTGGTCATCATCGTCCAAGCTTAAGTGTAAGACTTGCCCATCTCCATTTGCATATAGTAGACAATATAACAACAAAAAGGGGCTCATCTGAGAACACTGGAGTTGGGTTGACATTATTTAATTAATTAAAGTTATATTTTGGCGAAATTTGACGTTGTTTGTTTTTAACGTTTGACTGACAACAACGTGCTCCTCCTCCACATGCTTAGCAGTTAGCACGACTTCCCTGACCAGTTTTACCTCCACATGCTTAGCAGTTAGCGACATGCCTGAAAGAAGCTTGTTACTGCTACTACTAAGCTATGTACGGCAACACGTCGTTTGTTCCATGGTCGTCGTCATCGAGCCGCCCAAGCTGGAAGACTGGCCCATTTCCATCTGCGTGCCCTTAAACTCGGCTTATCCGCTTTTTTTTTTTTCATCCGGAACAGTATTTTCCTCTCACAAATTTCTCCAAGCGAACGGGGCCAACAAAAGGGGCTTATTTGAGAGCATTGGGTATGGGTTGACATAATAATTTTATTAAAGTTATATTTTGATGATGTTTGACGTTTGTTTGTGTGTTAACGTTGACTGATTAACGTGCTTCCGAAACCCTCCCCTGTCCTCCTCCACATGCTTAGCAGTTAGCACGACTTCCTGGACCGGTTTTAACCTCCTCTGAAAGGTATGTCTGTCTAAATGATGCCTGTGGTGGAATTGGCCTAGCGCACCACAGGGCCCAACCCTAGCCGCGCTCCCCTGCCCCCCCCCCTCCGCGCCACCACCGCCGGCGCCCGTCTCCCCCATCGCACTCCTCCCTACAACCCTTGCTCCTCCACCTTCCCAGCTGCTTGTGGAGGCCGTGGCGTGGCAAGGCTGTTCACGGGCGGTCGCTTCCTCCTCTCTCGACCCGGGTGCTGGATCCGGCCGTTCGCGACCCTGCTGCGCCTAGATCCGGCGACCGCACTCGCCCAGCCAGGTGGTGGCTCCCCCCGCCCGCGGACCCTCGCCACCACCGCCGCCGCCGGGAAGCGAGATGACGTCGGCGCGACCAGATCTGCAGCGGCAGCGGCCGGATGACGCCGTCAGCCACAAAGTCGCTGAAGCCGGCAGGCGAAGCGCCGCTTCACGCCGCCTCGACCTCGACGCCTTCCTCATCCACCCGTCCGCCCCGCCCGAGGCCCATCGTCCACCCTATCCCCCAAGCCGCCCCTTCCATCTCGGGGTAGCGCGGCCGGACGCCCAAGGCTCGTCGTTGGGGGACAACGACCTCCGACGACTCCGATCACGGAAGCCACCTCCACGACCCCCTACACCGGATGCGGTTCGCCAGAGGCGCGGCCGCCGAGGACGCCGATCTTTGCTGTGATGTCCCCGCTTTGCACCCAACCTCGGCGCCGAGTCGTGGCGGTCTCGGGCGGCGTCGCCAAGGTCTTTGGGCAAAGGCGGGTAACGCAGCCATCGAAATTGCGCTCGCTGAATTATGCTTGTATAGCATGCTTGGCTACCGCCAGATGGAGGGTCCGTATCCAAGCACCAGCGCCTTTTCGGACGTCATGGACGGGTCTCGCCCCAACGCCGATGGGTGGCGGGAGATCCTCAACTAACAGAGTCGTGACTGCGGCCGCCTCGGTTGAGCCTCGAGGGCCAGCAAGCGGAGGCCAGCCAACGAGTTGTCGACCACCGAGGCGCATCCCTGCAGATCTTCACGGCAAGTGCCTCAATTGCCTCTCCTCCGCACATCAGGTGGCAACCTGCAAGCTTCCCCAACGATGTCTACGGTGTAGGAGATTTCGACACATTACGCGCGACTGCAGGCAGCCAAGGCGCTTGGGCTCTCGGAGCTCGTGCGATGCAAGTGCCATGGGTCGCCAGCCGCAACGCCCTCTCCGTGGCACCCGTAATGCCTGCTCCGCTGGTCCGGCGGACCATGGTGGCTTGCAAGACTCTGGTGGGGTCAAGTCGGGCAACGCTGTTCCTGCCACCGGTGGTTGTCGGCGCCAAAGGCGGAGGCGTCATGGGTGGTCGGCAGGGGCCCCACAGACAGCGCCGGCCTTCACCTCGGTTGTTGCTTTGAAGCCGAGCTCGGCACGGTGAGTCTGTCCGGTGAGGCGAGCCTTTATCCGGCCTGACCGACCGCTGACGCTGATGCTATACCCGGATGCCACGCATGGTCGCGGCATCATGGAGGACCCAATGTTGGAGGAGTTCGTAGCCTCGCTCGCCAGCAGTCGGATCGCCGCGCGGCCTTCTCCTGAGCGCCTGTTGTCACCTCCGGTGGCCCCCCAACAAGATGAGGCCCCAACAGTGACGACCCCCCAGCTGGAGGATGACGACCCAGCGACAGTGGTCTCTTGTGCGTTGCGGATACCACCTTCGCGCCCCATTCACTGGGCAGTGGACTCACCGCCGGTGGATACCCACCCGACCGAGGACAACGACGACTCCGCCAAATGCCGCATCGATAGCTTCATCAACGAAGTGACGCGTAAGAGGGACTCTCCACTGATTCGTGAGCCTCCAAAGCAGCCTCCTGCTAAGCCAGTGATGCCGTGGCGAAGCAGGCGGTTGGCGGCTTAGCCCCTCTCTCGAGTACCTGCTTCCAAGCGAGGTGAGGTGCTGATCATGCAGCGTATGGGCTTCACCAAGGATCCATCAGCGCCATCCGCGTCGGAGCTGTAGGCCTATGACAAGCTCTTCGGCGGCGACCTGACTGCGTCCGAAGCCGAAGCGCTGGACGAGCTCTTCCCGGCTGTTCGGTCCAGGCAACCGCGAAGACTCAAGGCCACCTCCTAGGTCGCACCGTTGTGTCGGTATTGGTTGTTTCCTTTAATGTAATATCGAATCTAAATGTCTCTTGCTAGAATGGTTCAACTATGGTTGTGTTAAGTTAACCTCCTTCAGCGCTCGATACAAGCGCGTTGTATGTTTGTCTAAACTCTTCTACTTAATATAATGATATGCAAAACTTTTGCGTATTCGAGAAAAAAACCTCCTCTAAAACAAAGGCAACTTCCCTATACAGTTCAGTTCACACTCCGGGCATGTACATACCTGAAGAAGCTGAATGAATAACCTTGCTAGTACATGTGCTTTCCAAATCCAGTTTTGGTCGAAAGGGATTTACGAAGGGGCTTCACAAAAGAGAAGGAAAGGTGGAGGTCCCTTTTGTGCAGGCAGACAACACTCCAAGGAGCCCTCGCTTTCAATTACATCGCCTGTATTACCCACTAACCTTTCCCCGTAGCTTACCATCACCTCATCAAGGAAAATAAAAGAAATCCAACCGCCTCACTCATTTCCTCCACACTCACGCCGAGAAAAATCTGAAACCACCAGGCTGCGGCTGAACCATTACATCACATTTTGACCTGAGCCTTCACGCTGTCCTCCTTTCTAGTAGTTCCTACTACCTGACCAGACCAAGGATTACCATGAACAGCTGAAGATCCTTCTGAATTCTGATTGATCTCTATATCTTCTAATCTTCCTCCTGTCCACTGTTTGCCCTGGTGGCAAGTGATTTAACAACAGCCTCATGTACAGTCTTTATTGGGGACAGTTACGACAGTGAAAGTGCAATACAGGTTGTTCTTGGATACAGAAAGTTTGAAGCTTTTCTTTTCTTTTTGTTTCTTTTTAAACCTGAGCTGCCTTTCTCCTTCCTCCGTATGTGGTTCTTGGTCATCACACGTTCAGTTCTATCCGAACTCCCCTGTCCTTGTCCACCTCGAATATCAAAAGCGAGGCAGCCGGCCACTAGAAGAGCAATTCCCATCGTCCACTCCTTCCAATCGCCCCATCATTCAATTGTTTGCGTCGGCTTCTTCCTCTTACGCGTTGCGCCCCCAAGAAAACCGAACGTCTCTTGTCTTGTGAATTCATACGTGCGCGTGTGCACGTGCGCAGCTGATACCGACACATAGCTTCGTTCGTCGTCTCGTCTTCCATGGCGGCGAGCTATGATCGGCGGGCCGTCGCTGCCTCTCTGGTTGCGGTGGTGGCGGCGGTCGTCGCTGGGCTGCCGGCGGCCGGAGCGCTCGGGGTGAACTGGGGCACGATGGCGACGCACCGGCTGCCGCCGGGCACCGTGGTGCGGATGCTGGAGGACAACGGCATCAGGAAGGTGAAGCTGTTCGATGCCGACGCCGGCCCCATGGACGCGCTCGCCGGCAGCAGCGTGGAGGTCATGGTGGCCATCCCCAACAACATGCTCGACATGATGACGGACTACGGCACGGCCAGGGACTGGGTGCACCAGAACGTCAGCCGCTACAACTTCGACGGCGGCGTGAACATCAAGTGAGTCCCTACTGCTCTCTTGCTCGATCGATCGAGATCGTCTCTAGCCTCGACATGATCCTACTCTCTGCGCCTTCTTTTTTTTTCTTCGCAAAGAAAGGGTATGGCAAGAACAATTGGTCTTGCCGTCTTGGTGTGATCCTTTTCAGCTCTGCATTTGTGCTCCGCATTTGTTGTCTGCGTCTGCTGTGGCTTTCTAAAGCGCATATATATACCCTGAAAAATGGAAACTTTATATCGGTGACAACAAAGTAGTACCAAAAGCTGTGAACGTGCACTTCATCTAAAACTTCCATAGCGCAGCATAGAAACATAAATAAACTGGCTCTTAGTTTCATTAAGGTGGAGATGCTAATCTTTTTTAATGAACACAATGATATTTTTTTAGTTGTGATTATGCCATACTCGACATTCTCGGAAGGACACTTCTTAATTCTTATGCGGGTACTACAAGGTTAATGTTTAGTTAGGAGCCCTTCTTGGTTAATGCTGTGCGGTGTGCAGTGGCTGCAAGTTTTAGCATAGGGTGATGCGTTTTTTCTATCGGCTGATTCAGAGGTAGCCTTTTTTATCAGTAAAGTAAAGTGTCAAACTTGACATCAACAAGTTGCAACATAAAGTTACGGATATCCATTGGATTTGTGCTGTTATCTGTATAAAGAATCTAACCTTAGGTGTTGTCTTCTGGGACCGAAATGTCTAAAAAACAAAGTTGCATGCACAAGAATAATCTCTCTGAAGGGATTAGTTCTCTTAAAGTACCAGGACACTTGTCTAACTGCTGTGGCCACTGGGCGCCCACTAGACATGCACAACTCTTTGAACTTTTCAGATAACTACTTCAATTTTGCGCTTAAAGTTCGTCGCTTCAAAGAATCTTCAGATAAGCAGCTTTTACAACACCTCATGACACTGTAGCGTATCTGATCTGGAAATGCCTGATTAATCAGTGGTAAAAAGTTATTATTTTGATTTCGGTGTACCACACTACCTAAATGTGTCGTCATCAACATCAAGTAGGAAATTATTCGGTGGGGTGGTTAAGATTTGCGGTGATGATAAGATAACGCTGTCAATGTTTGCGTGCAGATACGTAGCGGTCGGGAACGAGCCCTTCCTGTCGTCTTTCAACGGCACGTTCCTGAACGTCACGCTGCCCGCCCTGCAGAACATCCAGCGGGCGCTGAACGACGCCGGCCTCGGCGACACCATCAAGGCCACCGTGCCGCTGAACGCCGACGTGTACAACTCCCCCACGGACAACCAGGTCCCGTCGGCGGGGCGGTTCCGGTCCGACATCGCCGGCCTCATGACGGAGATCGTGCAGTTCCTCAAACAGAGCGGCGCGCCCTTCACCGTCAACATCTACCCGTTCCTGAGCCTCTACGACAGCGACGACTTCCCGCTGGACTACGCCTTCTTCGACGGCACGAGCAGCCCCGTGGTGGACACCGGCAACGGCATCCGGTACACCAACGTGTTCGACGCCAACTTCGACACGCTCGTGTCCGCGCTCGCCGCTGCAGGCGTCGGCGGCCTCCCCGTCGTGGTCGGCGAGGTCGGGTGGCCGACCGACGGCGACAAGCACGCCACGGCCGCGTACGCGCAGGAGTTCTATGCGGGCCTGCTGCGGAAGCTGGCGGCAAACACCGGCACGCCGCTGCGGCCGGGATACATCGAGGTGTACCTGTTCAGCCTCATCGACGAGGACGCCAAGAGCGTGGCGCCGGGCAACTTCGAGCGCCACTGGGGCATCATGCGCTACGACGGTCAGCCCAAGTACGCCATGGACCCGTCCGGGCAGGGCCGGAACACGGCGCTCGTGGCGGCGAGGGGCGTCCAGTACCTGCCTCGCCAGTGGTGCGTCGTCAACCCCAACGCGCCGGACACGAGCAAGATCGGCGACAGCGTCACCTACGCCTGCACCTTCTCCGACTGCACCTCGCTCGGCTACGGCTCCTCGTGCAACGGCCTGGACGCCGTCGGTAACGCGTCGTACGCCTTCAACATGTACTTCCAGGTGCAGAACCAGGTGGAGGGCAGCTGCGACTTCCAGGGGCTCGCCGTGCCCACGGCGCAGAACCCGTCCACGGACGCCTGCAACTTCACCATACAGATCACGCCGTCGACCGCGGGGAGACGGCGCGCCGGCGCCACGGCCGCGATGGCTCTGCTCCTCTTGGTTCTTCTTGCGTCCCTGCATGTCGTGCCGTGACTGAGCCCGTGATTCGGCTCATGTCACCAGTTAATAGAACTCTAGAAGGAGGTGTCGTCTCGTCTGTAAAGTTTTTTGTTTGGTTTTGTATAGCTAATGATAATCTCGTGTTACCAGATGATTTAGGGAGTGTCTAGATGTAAGAAAGATCAAGATTCAAGAAAACAGTCGGCATGTTCGCTGGTTGGTTTCTGGGCTGGTTTGGGCTGACTGGTGCTGGTTTATCGTGAGAGGAAAATACTATTGGCTGGCTGGTTTGGGCTGGCTGAAACCAACAAGCAAACATGCTGAGTGATTACAAAGCCAGAATAGTGACTACACGTCTGTGTTTCTTACTATGAAATAAAATAGAGCCTACCTTTATAAAGGAAACGACACCAAAGGCGCTGACGACGCTAGCTACCGTGGAAAGGTTTTTACCTGCAAATCCCATCGCGATAGGAGAATAGTTACGAAAACGATGCCTTCAGTGACGAAGCGACATCCACAAACGTCATTGATCGAGCTTTCACCTTGACCTGATGCAGCCCATCCATCGCGGTCCACCAGAACACCCTGCAGAGTATGCATGTCCCAAAGAAAAGCAGCGATAATGACACGCATGCGTCCTCCCTGACATCAGACGCCACCACATGCACCGGGGCGTCCCCGCAGCACACGTAGCCACGAGAAGACGTCCCTGACCCACCAAGGAGACGGGAAAGCAGAGAGGCAAGGGGGCAGCCCTAGTGCTCAGGGCGAGCCACCACCTCCGTGAAGCCACAACACGAAGGGCGCCGTTGCCTCGGGAAGGATAGGCGACGAGCCGACAACCCAAGCCAGCCATCGGAGTCCCAATGGGCATCCCTGTCTCTCGCCACAGGTGGACAAGCGTAGTAGGGATGCCGCCCTCCACCTGATGACCTAGAGCACATTACCACCTTGGAAACGCCGGATCCAGCCACAGAACTGACGGATTTGGCCACCCAAAGCCAACGAAGGCCGCCACCACTAGAAACTAGGAGCACAGACCGATGACCACAAATGCGAGGAAGCGAAGAAACACAGAATGAGAAGGGGAAAGGGAGCCTTGCCGTCATCGTCATCCGCATTGCTCGGGCCCCAAGCAACCGGCTCTAGAGGCGACGAGACACAATGGCACCATCGGGGAGGGCGATGGTGTGGGTTTCTTAGGTCCACCCGAACCATCCGAGATGATGATGTGGGCGTCTCTCAAAGAATTCCTAGATAAAGCTACAACATGAATCTCAAAGCTAATTTGCCAGGATCGAAGTATTAGATGTTTGCGCAAATTTGAACTTTGGCACTAGAAAGTGAACAAGCAATATAGGCTACACGATTGGATTCGGCTCCAGCCGAAGCCCTACTAAACGGGCATCCAAGAAACCGCTTCGGTGAAAAAGTTGAGGAGCCATAACCAATGGGTGGAGGAAAAAAACGACTTCTCCCACCCCCTCATAAATTGGGCAAAAATTATAGTGAAATTGCCGCTGAAACCGTTTTTGCCAAATGTTTTCTAAAACGGTCTAGCTTCATCGGATAAGCTAACTAAAATCGGAGCCCTTTTAGGAGGGATTGAAGCCCTGCCAAAATAGCTGGTCAAATGTTTTCTGTAAGTAATACTGATTAAATAAGGACACGAAACGTTTATAAGACAATTTAGATCCCAATAGTTTGAAAGACATCATTCTTTAAAAGAGAAAAAGAATGTTGAGACCAAAACTTTGAGGAGCCCAGTGGCATCTATCTTGTAGTGGTGTGCTCAATTCGCTAACATTCTGCAACAAGGGAAACCAAAATAAAGTATGCTGAATTCACTAACATTCTGCCACAAGGAAAAACAAATTGAAGTATGTTCAATTCGCATGGAGCCATATATGTAGTGGTATGCCCCTATCTTTTTCTATAAGCCGGAGCATTTTGCATGGTTTTGCTGTTCTATGGCACCTTTGGAACAAAGGAAAAATGGAGGAATTTTTAGAGGATTAGAATTAGAATCGAAAATTTCCTATGAACCCCTTTGGAGCAAAGGATTTAGTTACTACGAATCCTATGGAATAGCTTGTTTTATAGAAATTTTTGAGGAACTTTACCAAGAGGTTGAGCCTCATAGAAAGTTTTCTTTGTGTCACTCCTCTCATCGAATTCATGTGTTTTTATTGTGCTCCATCCAAATGTCCAATCTTGCAGTTTTCTATGTTTTCTCGATCTACAGGATTCAAGATATCAGGACATTGTATTCCTACGTTTTCCTATTTCTGTACCAGTTATTTCTTCTCCTCTAATGAGACACATGCTAAAAGAATTTACTGCTCTACTTAATTAGAAGTTGGGGATTACTTGTTTGTCCAAACTGGTGTGTGGCCATGGTGCATGCATGGACGACCGCGACGGGCGGCAGGGTCGGGCCAAGGCGTCGACGGGGAGACGCACGCCGGCGAGCGGCCGTGCACAACGGACACACAGAGAAACGGAGGACTTGACTGTTGGTCGCACAGAAGAGTGACCACCGGTGCGTCGGTGCGTGCCCATCGTCGATCGTTCTGCTCGGCCTTCTTCCCCGTCGACGCCATCTCGTCACGCTCCAGACTCCCAGCACCGCTGGCGCTGCTAGCGATGCACGCCAGCGTGCGCTTCACATGTAGCGATGCGGATGTGTTGCCATGGATACCGCCAGTTTTGAGCGGGTAGAGAGCCCGGAGAGTGCCTTTTTGGCAGGGATTCGAATTCACCATATTTGGATTCATTAGTTTCGATCCACCAAAATATTTTTCAAACAGTTTAGATCCACCAAATTCAGATTCACCAAAAAAGTGGATCTAGGAGCTGGATTCACCATTTTAGTGGATCTCCTCAGGGGTGCTCCACGAATAGAGTTTCGTACCTCCTCGTGAATTTAGGTGGAAATTACCCACCTTTGCCACTGGTTACACACTCCTGCTATGTACCGGTTCATTTTTTCTATTTTGTTTGCTTTCTTCTCCCGACCGAATGTAAGCCCGCGTCTCCCTCCTCCCGTCGCGGTCAGGGAGGCCGCGCCGCCCACCTTCTCCCTCCGTTCTGCTACTCCGACGAGCTAGCCATGGCCGGAGAATATAGATCCAGTCCTCAACCTCCTCCACCTTGTGGCTGCCTCTCACGTCACCTAGCCTGCTCGCCATGGCCGCCCCCAGCCGGCGTGGCCACCGTCGAGCATCCTCCGGCCGACGTGGCGGCCCCCTAGCCTCGTAGCAAGGGGCGCGGCCGCCATGGCTGGAGGCACGGCTGGGGGCTTCACGGACGCTGTTGTCCATGGTGGTTCTTCCCAAGCCCCAGCCACAGAAAGAGAGGAAGGAGGAAGAACTGTATTTCCTTTCTTTTTTCTACTAGAGACTAGAGATAGAGACAATGACATACGGGGTCCACCACAAGGGCAAAACAGGCCATTCTACTAAAATCTCAGTTTTGTGGATCTGGAGCTGCTGCTTTGCTAAACAGTTCCATAATAATAGATCCACGGTGGAACCGAGTCGCCGTCACCGTCGGTTTTACTCCGGCCAGTCAGCCAACGGCGGCAGTTTCTCTTAGGCCCAAGGCAAGAGGCGGTCCGGTCCGTGGTAGCTGATGACTAACGACGGCCCAAGATGGCGGGATCTCGGCCCAACGGTTGTTCCCGCATGCAAACCGACCCAACAACATTATCCCCTCGCTATCCCCCTTCTTCCTTGTCCGCTCCATTTCGAGCTCAATCGCTTGCTGGCTGCCCCCTCCGCTCCTCCGATCGTTCGCCGGCGGGCACGCGCCGGGCGAAATGGAAGCGGCACCATCCGTCCGCACCTTCTCCCCGTCCTCGTCCTCCTCCGCAGGGGCTAGACCCTGCCTTCTCCTCGCGGGCCCGGCCTCGCGGCGCGCCAGGGGCTCGCGGCGCCGCCCCAGCCCCGCGCCGTCGCCTCCTCCCGCGCACCGCTGGTGGTCTCCAGCCCGCCACCGCCGGAGGCCTCGGTCACGCCCGCACCCGCGCACGCCAAGGTCGACCGCTCTGGCCGCTTCTGCAGCCCCGCGCGCCGCCCGGGAGCTCGCGCTGTGAGTTCCGTTTCCCCAGCTTCAGCTTCTACGTTACGTTCTTCGGTTTCTCTCCTTCGGTGCTGCGTTGGGGTTGGCTTTGGGCTGTGGTTCTTTCCTGGAGGTGAATCTCTGCTTCCGCGTCTCGTGTCGCACTCGCAGGATGATTTCCTACGCCGCATGTCTGGAAGGAACTGACGTCGTCCGGCTCTTCGACCGCAGGATCAGCGCAAGACGAGGTCAGGGTTCTTCTCCCAGCGCCTCTTCTTTGTGCATTTGTTTCAAGGATCAGCTCGTCGATTTGCTCGGCTGAATACCTCCTCGCATCAGTGCAATCTCCTGGGATCCTGGCGTTCTATGCATGCATTTTACTTGCTGTTTGTCCTCTTATTTCGGTTTCCCCACGCTTGTTCAGAGCCCGGGTTTGTTTTCGACAAGGCATGCCTATTGAGTTACAACCATATGAGCTTTGGTGGGGGACCTCTCGAGGTTGGAACGGAGGAGGAGGCTGAGAAGCTGACCAGTCAGAACGAGAAGGATTCAGCCAACGGTAACAACTATGCCCACGCAACTTCTGGTTCTACACCCTTATGTTAATGCGGTTACAGCTGGAGTCATAAATTGTTGTTGGTAAATTTGGACATATCTCTTTTTTTCCCCCCCTCACAATGGAATATCTCTATATCCAGAAGATTCCAAAGAGCACAAGTTCAGTTGGGTACCAATTCCATTATAGCAGTCTTTAAACAGTTATCCTTTGCACAATTTGAAACATACAACCACCAGAAAATCTAGTTGATTCCTGTTTAAACAAATTTTATGGTGAGTTTCAGTCCAAGTTTTGAAACTTTCCTCATATTTTATATCTATGATTCTGATTTCCTAAAGTAAAGGGAGCAATGGATCATTGGATGTCGATGTTCCATAAATACATTATTGAACTTAGGCCAAGTTTTTTTTTTATTGTGGGCGTGTGCCATTTGTCATGTATATAAAAACTGGAGGGCATGCTAGAGCAATTTCAAGTTGGTGCTGTGAATTTCAGACCGTCAAACTAGAACAGTTAATGCAGTGCTTTGGCTTAAAAAAAGCACAATGTGCTAGGTAAGCAGCTGCGTGGCACCTAACACTTAATTAGGTATAGTGGCTAATGCCTAGGTGCCACCTAGTCAGGCTAGGTCGTCAATTGTCACTTTTAAGAATAGTGACATAATGAGTTGGCTAAAAAAAAAATCAAGATTTAAAGGGGCTGTGTATCTGTTTTTTTTTTGTTTTGCAGACTGAGTTTTAAGAGAGCTATACCATAATCCATCACTCTAAGCGCCAGTAAATTTTGATATATTTTATCAAGCTATGTGTTGATTACACTTTTAATCGACTTGCTGAAAACTGTTCACCATCATTAGCATGCATCTTTTGTAGCAGCCCAGTGGCATCTATCTTGTTCAACGCAATAAACATAATCTTATGATGCATGCTAAACGGCTCATATAGTCATATTAACCATATACCATATACATTTTTCTTCCTTAGTCTGTTGTGAAATCAGCTGAGTAACTATAGATTTCTTTTTGTGTAAATATGTTCCATTAATGTTTGGTTATTCTTCTGCTAAGAATTTGACCTGTTTTTCTTTCATATTCAGAAGAAGATGTACTTTCAGCTCCTCCAAAACTGGTTTACAACAACTTTGTCTTAAGGTATACTTTCCTTCTGGCCCCATTCCACTAAAGGCATTAGGTATCCACACTCTGTTCTGATATATGATAAAATTTAATTTCCTGTTTAATATTTAGTCCTGCTGCTCTTACATTCCTAATTAGATGTTTTTCAAGAACAGGTTGTCCAGGGAACTTTTAGTGGCTGTTGCCAGTGGATGGGATAAGCATGTAGATATCATTGACAAAATAATTCCCCAGGCTTGGAAGGTTAGATACCTTTTCCTAATCTTCTATGTTGATTCATCAAATCCCTTCAACATGCATCAAGCTGTCTATATGTTTATCAGTTTGGTTCAAACATATACTTATTCTGTATATTACACAACCGTTTTTCACTACACTGAACTGGTGAACAATCACTCTGATGCATAACAGAAGATGTTTATATGGTTATCAGTTTAGTTCAAACGTATCCTTATTCTCACCACTGTTTTTCACTACACTGAACTAGTGAACAATCACTCTGATGCATACCAGAAGTGTATGACCATCAAGGATTTTTTTTTGAAACGAACGGCAGGAGCTCTGCCTCTCAATTAAGGAAGGAAAGAATATAGTTTATGTACAGGTCGCAACCCGCTTAGACGGGTACAGAGAGAAGCAAGGGCCAATAAACACGTAAACAAAACACAGCCAACGGACGAATCCCTGGCTTGCTAGCCCCCCCTTTCTAAAGCCCTTCTCCGCTGCTCAATGTCTTCCTTAACTCTAGCAGCGACCTGCATCCCCGATTCTTGGGCGTTATTGAATATTCTTCGGTTTCTCTCCTTCCAAAGATTCCAGATTGTGTAGACCACCAAACCATCAAGGATTATTTCATGCCTTATCTTTTGGCATGCAGTGAAATATTGAGATTTTAGACTTATGACCTTATTACGCTACTTAATTTTCCAGCATAGTTAATTAGTTATTTCTGTTGGGCACCTCAAGGATGAGGAAGTGATACAGAATCTGAAGAATGTACCTTCCTTAATCTGAATCGTTTTATTTCTATATTTGTTTCTACTACCAGAGCTCAGATGTTTTTAAAGTAAAAATTAGAAAAATATGAAAAACAATATATTAATTCCCTTTACTTTATAATCTACCTGATCTTTAAACTGGTGTTATATTTTAGTATTTAGTATTTTGCCGTCTTGTTTTGTGGCATAACCTGCTGTTGATACATGGAAAATTTCATGATTGCAGGATGAGCCTGTGGCAAGGATACTTGAGCTCTGCATTCTACATATTGCTATGGCAGAGATGACATCAAAAGGAACACCGCACAAAGTTGTCATTAACGAGGTGCTTATTATCTCCCTATTACTTCTTTTCTTCTTCATATTTTGACTTTACGCATCTAGCACCTGCATGTTTTCTTATAGCTATTACTCTTTCCATTTTTTAGTACTAGTAGTAGAATAAATGTCTCTCGACCCTTGTCTTTCAGGCAGTAGATCTGGCAAAGCGATTTTGTGATGGTGGTGCCCCTCGGGTAATCAATGGATGCCTTCGAACATTTGTTAAGGATCATGTTGACGTTGCAGGCACGAGCCAAGGAGCCGAATCAAAATCGTGATTTTTTGCAAATACCCTGAATCGCACAGCATGGTGGCTGAAGTAAAGAAGTATGGTGAAAACCTTGCTGTCTTGGAGTTCAGGCAAACACCTTCCATCATGAAGATTTAGCCTTTAACCTAAGGGAACCTAAACAGTAAACATGCTGGGCTCATCAAGGAGCCACAAATAGTTCATTCTTTCAGAATGTTCAGTTATTAGGTGAAGTTTACAGAGCTGTAAACTGGTGATGCACATTCATGCTCCATCTGAAACAACAGAAGGTTATCGCTTCTGATAGCCTACTAGTCCCGTCGTTAAGTGATCAGATATTAAGATGATCACAGGTTCAGTAAAAGTTTGATGTATATGTAATAGGTTATGATTGGCATTGGCTCATGCTCTGGGAGAGAGATAATTCGAGTTTCGAAAATTGATGCAAGACATGTACACGCATTTTAGGATTATTAATCTCTTATGTCGCATATGATGTTGGCTTCTACTTGGCTTGATTTTAGATCTTTTCTCTCAAACAAAATTCGTTTTAGATTTCTGTCCGTTTTGTACTGGTCTTATTGCCTACTCTCTCCATTCTAAAATGAAAGAAATTTTAGCTAACATTTTATGTATAATGCAAGATGTTTTAGTTAACATGAATGCGCACTGCAGCAGTGACGAAATGCGACTGCTCATGTAGTCAGGCCTGTTCGAATCCACCGTGATTATAATAATTAGCTAAAAGAATTTAGGGGCTCTTGTGTTTTTGCCCCTATTTTGATGTGCAATTATGATTTTGTCCTCGTTTTTCTAACTTTGTGATTTTGCCCTTAACTGTTTACAAGTCAACGCGATTTTGTCCTTGGTCAACGGTAAAAATAGGGGCAGATTCATGTTGACTTGTGAACGGTTAAGAGTAAAATTACAAAGTTAGAAAAACGAGGACAAATCACAATTGCACATCTGTGTAAGGGGCAATAACATCATTTTCTCAAGAATTTAATTGTAATCTAAACAGACTAAGATTATATAATTAAAACACTCTATTATAATAATTTTATAATCTACCTCGAGCCTGCTTTCTGGTGATTACGATTCTCACATAAACGAAGAATGATCCATCACAATAATTCAAATACTCTGATTATTATAGTTCATAATTTCATAATTTTATATATAATTCAGATTATAAAACAAACCAAACAGCTGCTAAAACTGGAAGTGATCACCAGGTAATCTGAGGGGATTTTTTTAATGCCTATCAGGTACAGCTGTAGCATCTGTTCATACATACGCACAGCCACTACTCATATCATTTGTGTAAAAAAAACCTATAACTCCATCTAGATCTGAAGACCGTGTTCTTTTTGAGTCAAGAAATCCACTGATTTCCTAAACGATGAGTACGTCACGATCCATTGATCCATTATGACATCCGCGCAGAGAGGCAGAAATCGTAGGAAAAACCCGAGGCAACGGTGAGGCACGCGAGTCGATCAGGATCGAACTCGGGTGGGCTGCTCGCACGCCGGCGTAGCTAGCCAACCGAGCCCTGCTCGGTCCTCCTGCTTGTGCGATTTGCGAGCAGGAGAAATCCTTGATCAATGCCCGTCAAACGAGCGTCATACCCATACACCGACACCGGGCCCCATCGCATGTTATGACCCACAGGTCAGTTTGCATACCTCGAACCAGCACGTGGGCAAACCACACCCTGGGTAACCGGCCACAGCCGGTGCACCCTGTTCCCCTACAAAAGCCAAGCACTCGACATCCACCGCCTGCTCCCTGTCCACCGATACAACCCAACTCCCGCACGCATCTACCTCCCACTACCAGACTCCCCCCCGCATTCTCACGCCGCCTGCGCTCTCCCTTCCCCCTCGCGAGATAGATAACCCTAGCTCCCTTCCCCTTGCTTTCCCTCCTCTCCAACTCCTCTCCCGATCTCTATAAAAGACCCGGATTTCGAATTCCCCCTCGAACCCGTGACACGCGCGCTCCTTTCCCTCCCATTTCGGCCCCGGCTTTGGCCCGGATTCGTGGCGCGGAGCCGCCGAGGTTGCGTGCGTGATTCGGATGGCGGAGCCGGGGCTCGAGGGCAGCCAGCCGGTGGATCTGTCCAAGCACCCCTCCGGCATCGTCCCCACGCTCCAGTAAGTCCCGGATCTGGGTCGTCTGGGGTTCGGGGGTCGCGGAGAGATCCTGTACCGTACGTACTACGTGCTAGGGTCGCGCCGCGCGGCGGATGGATGCTTGGGTGCTGGAGCTGCCAGGGCTTTGGGTCTGGGCAGCGGGTTGCCTCCCTGTCTCGTGGGTGGTGGTGTGGTTGGTTTGTGTCGTGTTTTTGTTCAGCTTCCTGGCGCTGGGTACATCAAAACGAGCTAATATTGTCTTAAATAGTTGGGGCTTTGGTGGGAATGATTTAGTTGTCATCCTCTCTCGGAGGGTTGATTTCAGGTACGAGACTTGGGAGAACGAGTCAGGGCCAAACTGCAGAGCAGATTTCCTGATTGAAGTAATAGTTGCAGCAAGCATAATCTCTCCTTGACCATATTTCCATTCCATGTTTTGACTGGATGGTGCATAATTGTGTTATGTGATAAGCAGTCAGCCTCGCGGACTGAGATTTCGATATCTCATCTCGTGGGGAGGGTTAAATGCGTTGGTTTGGTTTGAGGGACGTCCCGAATGGGGCAATCATTTTTCCACAAGTGTTTGGTTGGGAGGTGCTGGGACGGGGTCATTTCTGCAGTGGCATATTCCTGAAATATGAGGACAGCTCGGTCCCCTCGAATCGGGTGGATGAAGCTATTCCTTGCGGACCGAGTCGCCCGCCATCTTTGCATTGCCAGGTGCGAGCATGGTCAAACGGAGGGGGCGCGGGCATGGGGAAGCTCTGAGCTCAAGGCAAGCAGAGGAGAGATGGACGGAGAATATGCAGCGCACTGGGCTAGCGCCGACGACAAGAGTGGCGTGAGCTCCAGCATGGGAAGGAGCGGGTCTGATGACCTCCTCTGGCCACATGAGATCTCTGGTAGGGCAGATTGAGCACTCTGGTGGCGGCAATGCCGAGATCTCTGCATGAGATCTTGGGCAAATGGGTTGGGCGGTGGTGGTGCCCAGCTCTTGGGCACCGGAGCTGTGAGATGTTGGGCGACCGTGGTACGAAATCTTGGGAATCAGGCTTTGCTCACCCGAAGAAGATAACAAGATAGGTGTAGAGACAATGGCTGGTGGGGCAATGGATTATTGCATCTAATGGTGTTAAAACTCCAGCGGGTTCCACCCCACCATATCCTTCGAACCAAACAAAAATTGGAATGAACCTATCCCTCCAACCAAACCAGAGCTGGGTCAATCCCGTCCAAAAAAATAGGGACCTGACCATCCATCGCACTTTGTCCCCAAACCATAAGCAACCTAAGGGACTGGCTTTTGTGAAAGATTTTTGTTATGATTTTGGTGAAAGATTTTTCTGCAGGAGATTTCATTCTTCGTGTGGGATTTAAATGCTATGGGCTTATTAGTGCTATATCAAGTCCTGAAATGACTTCGATTGATACAAAGCTTTTATGATCCAACCATTATAGTGTAGGAATGTAGGTTATCTTGAATGAGTCTTACGTTTATTATGATTTGTACATGTTGGAAATTGGCACGAAAAGAAATTAATAGCACACTATCATATCAAAAAAGAACAATGAAAATCATCTTGTAGTGTCTCTGCAATGCTAAAAACTTACAATAAGAACCCTATGTTGCTTTTACAAAACAAAATTCACATGTTTACTGCAGTTCTTCGATCCTGGTCTGCTTGACGTGATGTCATTTTTTCATGACAGGAATATTGTATCAACAGTTAATTTGGATTGTAAACTTGACCTCAAAGCAATAGCTTTGCAAGCACGAAATGCAGAGTATAACCCAAAGGTATAGTGATTACTTCAAAGCAATGGCTTTGCACGGTATTTCCTGGTGGTTTTATCTAGCAGATGATATTATGGATATACAACGTATGTTGATCCTTTGTAATGATGCACAATCTTATCTGTGAGTTCAAATAGCTTTGTGCTAATAGCTAATGGATGGCCTGGGATATGAGATGTGCGCGGTTAATTTTGGGCCAGATGGATGCTGATATCCAGCTTGACCTGTGAATAACCACAATATTCTTTGACAAACAAGTTCTAAATTTTTAGCTTATATATGACTTGCTTTCTCTTAGGGCATTCTATTGAATGCAGTCTTTCTAGTTATGATGATATAATGTAGCACTCTGATTTTTTGCTAAGTTTTCTCTGTTATTATATTTGGTTTGTTGACTCTTTTATCTGTAAACAGCGTTTTGCCGCAGTCATCATGAGAATAAGGGAACCCAAAACCACGGCACTGATATTTGCATCGGGTAAAATGGTATGTCATCAACATTTTTTGTCTTATACTGTCAATTTTCAAGGATTTTGCATGCTTTTGGTGGCAGAATTGCCCTTGTATTAAATTTATTCACATCAAAATTCTTGTTGCATATATGGCCTATGTGAGATATGATCTGTTTTTTTTACATGCTTTGTTGCCTATATGAACTAAAACTGAGTATATGAGATGTGACTTCGGCACTACTACTTGGGAGGAGGAAGATATTAGTTTGGAAGGTCAAGTAGTGCCTAGGAAGGATACCTTTCGATATTTAGGATCAATGCTACAAAGAGACGGGGATATTGATGAAGATGTTAGCCATAGAATCAAAGCAGGGTGGATGAAGTGGCGCCAAGCATTTGGTGTCCTATGTGACAAAAGGGTACCACAGAAGCTAAAAGGTAAGTTTTATAGGACGACGATTAGACCTGCTATGTTGTATGATGCAGAATGTTGGCCTACGAAAAGACGACATGTTCAACAGATAAGTGTCGCGGAAATGCGTATGTTGCGTTGGATTTGCGGTCATACAAGAAGGGATTGAGTTCGGAACGATGATATACGTGATAGATTAGGGGTAGCACCAATTGAAGAAAAGCTTGTCTAACACCGGTTGAGATGGTTTAGACATGTCCAACGGAGACCTCCAGAGGCACCGATGCGTAGTGGAATCCTAAGCCAGGATAATAACATGAAGAGAGGCAGAGGAAGACCGAAGTTGACTTGGGTAGAGGCAATAAAAGGAGATTTGAAATGATGGAATATACCCAAAGACTTAGCCTTAGATAGGAGTGCTTGGAAAACAGCTATTCACGTGTCTGAACCTTGATTGCTTCTGTTGGGTTTCAACTCTAGCCTACCCCAACTTGTTTGGGACTTAAAGACTTTGTTGTTGCTTTGTTGCCTTGGTGCTGCGTTGTCAAAAGATAGAAAGACTAATCTTTCTGTTTTTGCTGTGTCCTAATCTACCTCTCTCAACCATCAAGTATTGGAGAATAATGTTCTTACCCTCTCTAGCCTACTAGGCAAATCTATTTTTTCCTTACCAGATGATATATCACGGCGGGTGTTTACTTGGGATTTTATTTGGATCAATATCTTCAGTATTGTAGACTTTTTTGGTTGTCATATTGAAATTAATTTAATGCATTGATGCGTCAATACTTTTCTTCCAAATGAAGAAAGTTTATTAGAACTGCATTTCTTTTATATAGAACTACAATCTTGTATCAATCCATCATAAGTGTTGTAGTGCTGAAGCAAGCGACTGGTAATTTTCTATCTCCAGGTATGTACTGGAGCGAAGAGCGAACAGCAATCTAAGCTTGCGGCAAGAAAGGTGCCATATGGCTTGCTACCGTTTTATTTAATTCGGATCTAGTTTACTGAGAGGCTTCTAAATTCTAACACTTGTCTGTATTTCCAGTATGCTCGTATTATTCAGAAACTTGGTTTTCCTGCTAAATTTAAGGTACCTATTTTCATAGTTGTGTACATTGACCTGCTTTGAACAATTTGTACATCAGTTGCTAAGTTGCTGTTCTATGGCCAGGACTTTAAGATTCAGAATATTGTTGGCTCATGTGATGTCAAGTTTCCAATTAGGCTTGAGGGCCTTGCATATTCTCATGGTGCCTTCTCAAGTGTATGTCCAATGATGGATTATTTTAACATCACAATAATTCTTTTACCCTTTTTTGTCTCCATTCTTGGATAATGACATTTTTCATTTGTTTTACAGTACGAACCAGAACTCTTTCCTGGCCTTATCTATCGGATGAAACAACCAAAGATTGTTCTTTTAATTTTTGTTTCAGGCAAGATTGTTTTGACTGGAGCAAAGGTTAGTTGTCATTTCTTGCACATGCTTAATAATACCGTGATTTTCTTATCTTTTTCTTCATTTCATACTCCATTGTTTGTAGGTGAGAGAGGAGACCTACACTGCATTCGAAAACATCTATCCTGTACTGACAGAGTTTAGAAAAGTTCAGCAATGGTATGTAGTTCTTTTTATCATGCTTCAATCATAGTGCATGCATGACTCTTGCTACAATTGAGATTCTCTTGTTCTGTTGACTATGTTCACTATGTCTTGTACTCATTTTTGGAACATGTGTGGGACTGGGCACCTGTATGTTATTTGTTATTAGACTTGATAGTAAAAATGTTGGAATCATGTTTTCTACTGTGTTTTCGAAACAAACTTTTATCATGGTATTCTGGTTATTCAAATCAGATGCCAGAAAAAAGGTTAGTAAGAAGCTAAGGGCAGAGAACTCTTGTTGGGTGATTTGAAATATTCATCTGCCTTTATATTTGATGTATAGCTATGAAGTGGTTGATTTGTTTTGCTGTTTGATATCATTACTGATAAAAAGCAATGTATGGGAATGCTATGCTATGCAAGCCATGGCTTGTAAATAGCTGCCTGAGGGGATCTTTCCTTCTCTCTTTGAGCTCCTTTTGAAATGTGGGACCCCCCCCCTGTTTCCTGTGTTTTCCTGTGAAAATGAACTGATTCCCTTGAAATTGAACATCATTTCTGTGAAATTCCTGTGTTCCAAAAGGACAGTTTATTGTTTATCACTCGTGACGGTGTGTGCAGTACTAAAATTAATTATTTAAAACTAATCTTTTCCTTCTGATGCCCCTCTTTGCAGATGACCCCAGTGAAGGTCACGTTCTTCTAATTACAAGTTTCCATGAGGTTTTTCGTGTGACCATAAATTCTAACTGTACATAAAAAGTCTGGCGGAACTTTCAGCATCTTGTAATTTCTGTGAGCTTCGGTGTTATGATTGGGTGGGTTTGTTGTGGTAGCTGGTGGACTTGTCAAGTTGATCCATTTGGGTAGGGCCCTGGTGAACACTGACACCTCATTATGTCACAGTTTGAGTAGTTTGTGTGAACTGCAGGGTACATGCTTGTCCCATGTGGTTGCAGCGTTAACTTAAGTTGAGTGCTAACAAGAGTAGATAAATTTTGCCCTACTTTGTCTTTGAGACACGAGTCACGAGTCTTTTAAAGTCTTTTCTGAGTATCTTTCAGTGATGTGCGATGATGAAAAGGCTGGCACTGTATGTAACGTGGGCAGGGGCAATGTACTGATGGGACTGTGTGACTGGTTGTAAGTTATCTGTTGTATTTGAGATGCCGTAGCGTTTGGGACACTGGGACTTAATCTTGTTGGTTATCACCGTATGGGGGAACCGGTCATTAGACCATGCTACTGGTGTGCCTCTTTGCTAGTGGCTAATGAGGTGTCAGTAGGTCACGTTCTTCTAATTACAAGCTTCCATGAGGTTTTTCGTGTGACCATAAATTCTAACTGTACATAAAAAGTCTGGCTGAACTTTCAGCATCTTGTAATTTCTGTGAGCTTCGGTGTCATGATTGGGTGGGTTTGTTGTGGTAGCTGGTGGACTTGTCAAGTTGATCCATTTGGGTAGGGCCCTGGTGAACACTGACACCTCATTATGTCACAGTTTGAGTAGTTTGTGTGAACTGCAGGGTACATGCTTGTCCCATGTGGTTGCAGCGTTAACTTAAGTTGAGTGCTAACAAGAGTAGATAAATTTTGCCCTACGTTGTCTTTGAGACACGAGTCACGAGTCTTTTAAAGTCTTTTCTGAGTATCTTTCAGTGTGCTGTGCGATGATGAAAAGGCTGGCACTGTATGTAACGTGGGCAGGGGCAATGTACTGATGGGACTGTGTGACTGGTTGTAAGTTATCTGTTGTATTTGAGATGCCGTAGCGTTTGGGACACTGGGACTTAATCTTGTTGGTTATCACCGTATGGGGGAACCGGTCATTAGACCATGCTACTGGTGTGCCTCTTTGCTAGTGGCTAATGAGGTGTCAGTAGGTCACGTTCTTCTAATTACAAGCTTCCATGAGGTTTTTCGTGTGACCATAAATTCTAACTGTACATAAAAAATCTGGCGAAACTTTCAGCATCTTGTAATTTCTGTGAGCTTCGGTGTCATGATTGGGTGGGTTTGTTGTGGTAGCTGGTGGACTTGTCAAGTTGATCCATTTGGGTAGGGCCCTGGTGAACACTGACACCTCATTATGTCACAGTTTGAGTAGTTTGTGTGAACTGCAGGGTACCTGCTTGCCCCATGTGGTTGCAGCGTTAACTTAAGTTGAGTGCTAACAAGAGTAGATAAATTTTGCCCTACTTTGTCTTTGAGACACGAGTCACGAGTCTTTTAAAGTCTTTTCTGAGTATCTTTCAGTGTGCTGTGCGATGATGAAAAGGCTGGCACTTTATGTAACGTGGGCAAGGGCAATGTACTGATGGGACTGTGTGACTGGTTGTAAGTTATCTGTCGTATTTGAGATGCCGTAGCGTTTGGGACACTGGGACTTAATCTTGTTGGTTATCACCGTATGGGGGAACGGGTCATTAGACCATGCTACTGGTGTGCCTCTTTGCTAGTGGCTAATGATAGACATGTATGTTTCTTTTTCCAAATGTTCCAAATGATAGACATGCTAGTGTGAATAATTTGAATTCTACGTACTGTATAATTATCTTCTGGAAAGAATGCTCGGCGAAACGAACTGTCTCGTATCGCAGGGAACTGTGGTTAAATTTTGCCAATTTGTTAGGTTGTGCATATCGAGCACTTGCAGTGATCAGTTGTCGGCAGACATTAGCGGGTACAGTGCGGCACTCATTGCTCATTGACGCCGTGCTATCTGCAAATGATTGAATGTTAAAGCTGACTAAACGGATTAGGCTTATCCCACTGATAAAGCTAGGTCGAGAGTATCGCATTCAGTTCAGAGACGATGCAAGATGGGTGACCAGGGCCTCTGGAGCCTTTCCACTACTAGCACAAAAGTTGCCCTTGAGGTTACACTTTAGAGTTGCAAATACAAAACATAATAGCGATGGTGCTAGTTCCCAGTTGCAACTAATTATTTTTTTATCCATATACATATATATCTAAATTATAATCATGCACCATCGTCCTAATAGTACCGTACACTAGTACTAGACCATAGAGTTGACCGGATCAGCAACGATTAATCCGCACTCAACATCACGTTGCGCCGGCGCAAGGCGTCAACCGGCATCGCCACTGCCACCGGCAGCACCAGCCACCTGCCTTTGCCCTCCGGTGCGCAGCGAAAGCGATCGAAGCAGCGGCAGCCAGCAGGAGCTGATGCATGCGTACGCGACGCGACGTCGCCGGCCTTTCTTCTCGGTTGTCACCCCAGGAGCAGTTGCCAGCTGACCCGGGTCACTGCGACCGGGCCCCGCCGAAGTACTGCGCGCCCAGCTCGTATCTGTTGGAGGAGGCGCGCCGCCCTGGTGCTGGCCGCCGGGAGAAGGAGCCGCCGCCGCCGGGGCGCCGTGCTGGTGCGCGCCCTCGTAGACGATGCGGAGGTCGCCGCTGGGGTCCCGCGGGTGCCACTCCACCTTCTTCTTGGCGCCGCACAGCCTGTGCCGGCACCGGAAGTAGCTCCTGCGCCATTATTGGATCATCAGTTGGCATGCAACACACTTGTAGTGCAATTTGCTCATCAAGTCATCAGGCTTTATTTGGTTGACCGTTATTAATAATAAAGCGAGGATTCTTCAGTTGATTCTTCTTCGTGACGATAAGATCTGGCAGCAAAGCATTGCACGTATGTATGTATATGCACGGGGACGGGGCAATCCATTCCATTATACGTATATCCCAGTGATCGATCGATGGGCGTCACATCGACTCAATTAAAACGATTTGATGCACAGGAACGGAAGATGGACAAGTCAAAGCTTGGTCAACGTCGAGCTATTGATTAATCTGATGTACACGTATGGCGGAAACGATTTGACCATTTCAAGTTTGCACTACCTTTATTGAGAGTTCGAGATCAATCTCGATGCCAAAATAAAATGCTACGTATGCATGTTGGATCGGACGGAGCAAGTACCTGATTTTCTGGATGTTCTTGATGAACTTCTGGCCGTACTTCTTCCACTCGTACCCGTCCTCGGGCATCACCAGCTGGCTGCCGTTGCCGGCCTCCGCCGCCGCCTCCTCCTCCTCCTCCCCCCTTTGGTTTCTCTCTCCTCCTCCGCTCCCTCTGGATGCATCACTACAGCTTTTTGTGCCGAGGAACGTTAGCTAGGACACGCATAAATCGTCGTCGTCGTGAACCTTACATATCTGTCAGGTGCTTAATTACTTTTGCTTCTACAATGATGCAAACTTAAGCTGATCTATATGTATAGCAGCTATAGACTAGCAGGATCAGCTGATCTGCTCAAAAAAGTTGATGGTAATAAATAGGTGATTCATGAATCTATTTATTTGCTGCATGCAAGTAGTCAGGGAAGATATTATTAAGTATATATACTTCGTAGTAGTGCTAGGCCATACATATATCATGAACTGGATCATCTGTTGTGGACGGAGGACAATATATACCTCCATGTGTTGCTACATGAAAATTGGACAAAAACATGATGAACCATGCATGAGAGCCAAAGGTATGATAAGTTGCCAACCCGGCCTAACGGATCAAGCTAGTGTGGTTTAAGGCAAACGCATCAAAACAGCCTAGAGAGAAGACTAAGAAGAGGGTGAACAAAATCATTCATTCCTTGATAATTGGCAGCCATTATTTGATTCATCCCCAAACGATGAGAGAGAGAGAGAGAGAGAGAGAGAGAGGCATACATTGCGGCGGGCTGTGAGCTTGAATCCATGGACGCCGGTGACCGTACGTCTACGTCCTGTGCTCTACTGCCGCTCCCATGTTATCGCAAACTTTAATGAATGAAACATTGCGATGAGAGGGAGAGATTGAGAGTAGTGACGACGAAGCTAGCTCTTTGGGTGGTATATTTATTATCAAGGCTTAGTCAATCGAATGGAATCTTCTCAGATGAGACGTTAACGTCGTTATGACGAAGACGAATAAGCAAATTCTTGGGTTCACATGCTGTCCTACCCAACTTTGCCACTGGTTTTGATTATTGAACCAGAAAACCACTGTCATCTCATCATCTCCGATCCTTACGGAGGAATAGGGATACACAACTAATTTTTGCAACAAAAAGTTACTGTTGGATATTGCTCCCTTCAGTCATTGAGCATCTCCAAGAGATTAGCCAAAAATACTAGTCAAATTTACTGATTTAGCTACTCTCTAAAATGGTTTTGGCAAGAAAAATACTAGAGTACTCCAACAGACTCTGTAAAACCAAGAGGTTGGATGGCTAGTGAGATAGGCTATCCAAAAGCAGAGAGCGAACGAGATGGGATGGAGAGCTACTAAATTTAGAGAGTCATTCTGTTGGAGACGTTTTTTCCTTTAATAATAGCCAAATTTATCTTTAGAAAATAATTCAGCTAATCTCTTGGAGATGCTCATAGAACAGTGTTTTCAGGTTTCACCATGTAGTCAGGCATTTTAATCTTTGGTTCTAAATCAATTCTTTTGTGTACCGAGTTTTGATATTTGAAAAATGACATCAAGTGGTACACTTTTCTAGAGAGGCAACATGTTTTTTAATAAATATATTATTACACAAATAATATTAGCTACAATTTTGTATTAGAGATTGTGTCGAAGTCAAGAAATCATCACTTATTTGTACTGGGGAGAGTAAACTATTTTCTTTAACTAAATACTAGGGGTGAGAACGGATGTGGATTCATGTATTTGTCCACCTTGTTTTCACATTTTCAGGGAAATATGAAAATGGGACAACAATGGGAAGTTTAATATGAAAGCTTGACGAAAATGATTTTATATGTATCTGGATCCCTGTAAAGTATGAAAGAGTAAGTATAGTTCGTAGCTTATTTGTCTATATAGAATTCGTGTCCCCTCTCTTCCTTTGTCTTAATCATAGTACAAAATGCTTATACGCACAAATCAAGGGCGTACATCTTACCTCATTGAACACCTCTAAATGATTGACGAAATTGCCATATATAGGAGTTTCATTGTCAATGGACATGCATGTGTCTGCTACTAAAAGAAATACAGTAATTAATTTGTATGCACTTGTAATAATGACTTGAAAACTTAAACGGCTAGACAGCCTCACAGTAAAAAACTAACCAACTAAAGCAGGGTGGCGCACGAGCTAGCTATTCTTGGTAGTCTTTGTTCTTTAGATGCTGAACCGATTCTGGGTTCAATCCCTTTATGTGTTCAGTTTGTAATTGCCTACGATTGAGCATTGTCTGAGTAATGGAAATTCTTATTTTCCCTAAAAAAAAACTAACCAACTAAGATATGATTGGAACACAAAAATATCACTGACAAGTAAGTTGAGATCCTCAAAACTCTCTCTCTCTCTCTCTATTCCGATTAAGATCCTGTTTATTTTAGCTCACGAATTGTAGTGACACCTTAAGTTGTTACAATATGCAAGTTGAAACAAACAAATGGCTTGTTCGCTTCTACTAAAGGGCTACATACCTAGAAAAATCAAAACAATATATAATTTGGAACAGAAGAAGTAGAATCCAACGGTTCGTATCTCAGCTTTCATAATAGAACAATTTTATAAGGCCCAATATACAATTTCAAGTCGGCTATACTCGGAGCATCTCCAAGGGTCTTTCTAAAATTCACTCTCTAAATCATCATTTGGAGAGCCATCTGCATAAAATCACTTTATATATGTTTCCATTTTCCACCAGCTTTTCTATATCTTATTTTTTTAGGATTACACAGTACAACGTAGACGCCCACACACGCACGTACACTCACCCCCACACTCACCCCCTATGAACACACGTACGCAAACCCTACCCCTATGAGTATCTCCGAATGACTGAGCCGACAGATCTCGAGATTCACGAAGTCGCCACAGACGCCTATACACTCTAGAGAGCCATTTTCGCTATCTATCTTTGGCTAGCAAGAAATCCGGAATAGATCATGCTTATATTTGGATAACCACTTAAAGAGGCTGCTGTTGGAGAGTATTTTTCTATCAAAATCTCTATTTATAACAATTAAAAAAAGATATAGTCTTTTTTTGAGTTACTCTCATTCGTGTGGGTGAGAGAGGCCGGAATACTCTTTGTTCCTAAATCTAAAAAAATATACAATTTCAAGCTAACGTAAACTTTATGCTGATCAAATTCAAACCTCACAGCAACGCTCTGCAAAGGATTTGCCTCATTTCGCCCTGTTCCTGCTCGTAACGGCGGTCCTATACCCTGGACGGCCGTTATCGGGGGCGGGGCCCGCGTGGTTTGGAGAGGAAGAATGTTCTCGGCGGAGCCGTGACTGACGTCACTTGTCCTACGTCAGCAACCGTTCCCTTTGCGTGGTATTGTTCCAAGAAGCTGCTGCCTCTTTTCTTTTTGCCTTTAGCCATCACTAGCTAAGGTATTTATTTTAGAATTACACATTATAACGTAGATGTCCAACACGCATGCACACTCATCTCTATGAATCATATGTACGCAAACCCTACTCCTATAAGCACCTCCGAGGGACTGGGCCGGCTGATCTCGAGATTCACAGAGTCACCATAGACGTTTGGTGTATGCTTCAAGCTTCATGCATGTGCAGTTAATGGGTTTCACATCATATATCTTCCATGCATCTCCATGAACTTCGACCTGTTTAATATGACCCTAAAAGGGCCATGTTTAGTTTGATGGAGCGGTAAAAAAACACTCCTATATGAGAAACTGTACAAATGAATTAAAAATACAATACGTCAAAATAAGCTGGAGTCTTTTTAAATGAAAATAAGTTGATCTGATCCAGTTTATACATTTTACTATAAATAGGTGCTGTGGGGAGAAACGTGGCCATAAAAGTGTAAAAAAATGTGTCATTTTACTTTTAGTCACAACTTATTTTAGCCAAAAGCATCTTATAAGTTGGACCAAACATACCTATAGGTAGGAGTTATTAGGAACTTGAATTATGTATATGTTGCCCTTCACTCTTGCACGGTATAATGTTTTGCCACTAGTATTTTTAACGTTTTGGGAAATATCTTGGTGACTTATTGAGATTTGTATAAAAAAGCATTTGTGACTTGTGAGAGCACTCCCTTTGTTCCAAACACTGATGTTCCAAACTTTTCTAACTTAAAAAGTATAGAAAAGTGGACATAATAACATCCTCAAAAAAATCAAATTAGTTTAATTAAAATGTCTTAATATATGGTGCATTCGTTTAGTATTATACATGTTAATATATCTTTCTACAGACTTAGTCAAAATTGGAGAAGATTGACTTTGGACAAACTAAAATGACTTATAGTGAAAAGGAGTAGTTAATAATTAGTCATACAAGCACCTCAAATTAATTAAATTCACATTTTAATTAGGTTCCATTCTTGGTAAAAAATATTGGCCGTGTTGTACCAAAAACGACATTTTTATGATAAAAGGGGGCAACCAGAGATACCAACGATATATATTTTCAAGTTTGTGCGTAAGCCAAGTTTTTATGGATTATCGTAGTCTAAGTATAGTTCACACCTACTCCCTCCCTTTCAAGTTATAATACATTTTAACTTTTTGAGATACATTATTTTTACTACGTATCTAGACATAATGTATATGTAAGTGTATAGCAAATTCTACATATCTAGAAAAGCTAAAACATCTTATAGTTTGGAATGAAGGAGTAACACTTTCTGTGAGGATGTTTGAACGGATGAACAATGTTTGATCAAATTAAGGCTACAAATTTGAATGACTCGGAGACGGATTATATTCCTTGGATGCATTTGAACTTATCAGCCTGGCTTATCAGCCATGGAACAGTGTTTTTATCTTACAACAAATCAACTTCAGCCGGTGTCGGTGCGAAAAGTGACCAACAGGTAAATATTTGTAGTTTTACCGTGCGTTGTGATCGGATATGGCCTAGCACTCAATGACATAGGATTTATACTGGTTCAGGCAACGTGCCCTACGTCCAGTTTCAGTCGGTCGGTGACTTTATTCCTGAGCCTAGGTGCTCGAAGTTTGCTGTGGAGTTACAAACAAGTATGGAATAAGAAGAGGGTGTTAGAGACCCGATCGGACTCTAAACCAAGTGGCTAAGAGTCACAGGTGCTCTAACGTGCGCTAAGTATTAGAGCGTATGCTCTGTGTAGCTGTTGAGTTCTAGAGCTGTGGAGCTGTTCGAATGCTCAGGTTCTCTAGAGCTAGATCGAAAGAGAGAGAGCCCGCCTCCCTGTTGGGAGATAGCGCACACCTTTTATAGGTGAAGGGGATGGCCTTACAAGTCGAGAGAGAGAGTACGTACGTGTGCTACCTAGTCTTGTTGCTCACACCATCGGGTATGAGATGATTGTCGGCGCCCACAATACTGTTCATGTCCAGATGCATGTGGCAGGCTTTATCGTGTTTGCCTAATATGGCAAATGTCGGCGCCTACAATGTTGTAAGGCAAATGTCGATGCCTACAACACTGTTAGGGCTCGTCGCTGGAAGGTTGCATAGTGCTTATCTGGCATGGCCTGGTGGCACTGTCCTGTGGGTGCACAGGGTATGGCAAGGTACGGTCTTTGATATTGCGGTTTGACTTGAGCGCCTTAGCTTACCCGCTCCGCCTGATCCTCGAGCCCTTATCGAGCGGGCGTCCCCGGTCAGCCCCAACCATGTCGGTCGGGGAAAAGCTGCAAGCAGACGTTCGGTGTATTCTCGGTCGGAAAAGGAGGTCAGAGTCGGACGATGTCTCCACCTTGGCCAGGCCTTTGGGTCAGGGACCGGATTGTTCTCCCAGCCTATCGTTAGGTATCTGAGTTGGCCTAGGAGGCGTGCGTTGTCACTTTGCCGTCTGCTGGGCCGAGCTTTTGCTGAGAAGCGGGCCCATTGGGGACCCTAGGTTTATGAACCCGACAGGAGCCCCCGAACCCTTTTAGGACTTTTGTGAAGTTGTGAAGAGGTTGTTTACACTCATTTTTACAAGCGCATCCGGTGGGTGTAAGATCATGGGTTGTCGTCAGGCGAGGCAGAGTGCAAACCCAAGTGTTGGGCGTGGCCGAGGGGTCGATTGAGGTGGAGCGCTAACCCTAGCGTCGGGCGAGACGGATTGCCAACAGAAGCGTCGGACGCGGTCGAGGGGTCGGGCGAGGCAGAGCGCCAACCCAGGCATCGGGTGCCAACCCAAGCGTCGAGCGCGGTCGAGGGGTCGGGCGAGATGGAGCGCCAACCCAGTCGTCGGGTGCGGCCAAGGGGTCAGGCGAGACAAAGCACCAACCCAGGCGTCGGGCGTGGCCGAAGGGTCGGGCGAGACGGAGAGCCAACCCAGGCGTTGGACATGGCCAAGGGGTCGAGTGAGGCAGAGCGCCAACCCAGGCGTCGGGTGCCAACCCAAGCGTCGGGCACGGTCGAGGGGTCGGGCGAGACGGGGCGCCAACCCAGGCGTCAGGCGCTGCCGAAGGGTTGGACGAGACAGAGCGCCAACCCAAAGTGTTAGGCGCGGCTAAGGGGTCGATTTAGTTTCGTGCGTTACCCCGTTCGTGGTTTCCGCAACCAGAGGGGTTGAGCTAACGTCGCTTGCCTCAATGGCTCGAGTGACGCGCTCAGTGAGCTTAATAACGGGTATGTATGGATGAATGTATGTGTCGGGTTCATAAACCCGGGGTCCCTCAGGGACCGGCTTCCATGCCCAGGCTCGGCCCAAGAAGGCAGCAAACAACTCATGGGCCGTCCCAAGAGTCTAAAACAACAGGGCGGAAGGGTGATCCAGTCACCGACCGGAAGGTCTGGCCGAAGAGGAACGACGCCCGCTCGTCAACTACTTCGGCCCACCTCTCTGACCGAGCACTAGCTTCGGACTCCAGCCACCTCCGAACGGCCTCTTCGATCGGAAGACCTGGCCTAAGCACTACTTCCGACTCTGACCCCGCATCTCCAACCAGGGTGCGCAGAAACCCTGCTCACCGCTCTTCTCCGACTGGCGCGACTAGAGCCGACTAGGGCCATCCGACCGGGGACACCCGCTCAGAAGGAGCCAGGGTGAATGGAGAAAGTAAGCCAGAGCGCATAAGTCAAACCATGATACCAGGGACCATACCCTGTATACCTATAGGAATAGTACTCTACAACTACCCTTACATAAACAATATTGTAGGTGCCGACATTTTCCTCTATAGTATTGTTGGCGCCGTTAAAATCCCATACGGTAAGGCACCCCACGTGCCTCTGGGCATCGATAGTGTTGTGGGCGCCGGGATTTACCATATGGGGTGAATGTGGTGACACTCCTCACATGCCTCTAGGCATCAAACAATATTTATAGGTACTAACGTCTACCATTCCTGAAGAAGACAAACGCAACCTCCCACATACATCTGACATTCTACAGTAACATCAATAGTGTTGTAGGCGCCTACCATTATCTTATATCCACCGGCATGACAACAAAGCTCAGTAGCATACATACCCTCACTTGTAAAGCCATCCCCTTTATCTATAAAAGGGGATGCGCTCCCACCAACAAAGAAAAAACTTTTTTTTTCTCTCTAAGGCTTTTTGAAGAACCTTTCTTAGTTCCATTAGTTCAACCAAGTTCACTAGTCCACGACCATAAAACCACCAGGTTCGGACCTCAAGCACACGCTTGAACATTTAGCTCATAGCATAGCTCCTATCGCTCTTGGCCCTTCCGACCGGAGCCGACCGGACCTCTTGTACACCACATCTTTCTTCTTCTTGTTTGTAACCCCACTACAAACTTCGAGCACCTAGGCTCAGGAATAAAGTCACTGATCGACCTAAACTGGACGTAGGGCATGTTGCTTGAACTAGTATAAACCCTATGTCATTGAGTGCTAGGCCACCTCTGATGAGGACATCCTCCACTATTAACCGCTGGCAAAGACGCAACAAAGGGGCCAAGTGGCCTAGTTGTAGTCATGCCACCTCCCTCTGAATAATTCCACCTTGCTTAGCTTGGGAGGAGGAAGCCACCTTAAAGAGCCACCCTTCCCCTATTGGACTAGTCTTTTAGGGACATTGGGCCTTTCCCCGAGTGGGTGTGCCTGAGAACTGTTGGGGTCCGGCAGCCTTAATTTATTGGGCCTCAGCCAACCCCACTTGGGCCGGATGCATCATTTGGTATCAGAGCTGGGCCCTTGTTTAAGGGGGTGGGAATGATGAGGACATCCTCCACTATTAACCGTTGGCAAAGACGCAACAAAGGGGCCAAGTGGCCTAGTTGTCAGTCGGCGCCAGCCTCCAATAATCCCACCTTGCTTAGCTTGGGAGGAGGAAGCCACCTTAAAGGGAGAGCCACCCTTCCCTATTGGACTAGTCTTTTAGGGACATTGGGCCTTTCCCAGTTTCAGAAGCTGCTTGGGGTCAGGGCAGCCTTAATTTATTGGGCCTCGACCAACCCCACTTGGGCGGATGCATCAACCTCCGATCACCCATCTACAAATATTTACTAGTTGGTCACAATCAGCCCTTCCTCCGTCTCAGGGGGAAGACTCAGAGTTCAACACTTTTTGGTCATCGGATGACCCACTTTTCCGCCACCCTCGCCGTGGCAGGCTCGGGCGATACGATTCGCTTCGGCTCACTGGAGTTTCCCGCACTCTCACCGGCTGGGATGCGGGTCCCACCCATCTTCGAGCCATCCCAGGCCTTCCTCTCCGGAAGTCTGGACTTCGTCGCCGACCAGCTCGGCATACTGCACCTCCGCGAGGAGGCTCACGTCCCGGCACCCGTCGGAGGGGCGCCCTCCATCAACTCCGGGACGCACGACATCGACGACGCGACATCTGCGCTTCTTTTCAAGCAAACTCTCTGCTCAAACCCCGCTATGAGTAATGTACATGCTGTTATTTACTTACTATTCTCTATCTTCCACCGATTACCCAGCGGAACCCCATTGTCCCCAATGCAACCGCCGTACGACCGGTTCCCCTATGGCCTCGCGTCTTCCACGGACGCATACGCCCGGGGCTCCGAAGGATGCCAACGCCGCCCTCCCTCGCATCCAAATTCATGGGAATGGTGAGCTATGCTCCCACCTATTTCCTCGACCTCATGGATGACGATGGAGAGAGTGACGGCTCTAGCCTCGGCGACATGGCGCCTAGCCACCATCCGTCCTGGGAGTGCGCCATGGCGGACGCTCTAGGACACCCACTGGTGGAAGCAGAGTCCTCATGGACTCACACCTCTCCGGACCCTCAAACGGAGACCCCCGAGCTCACACATGAGCACGAGGAGGAACTACGACAACGGTGGCCGCATCAGCCACCGACTGCACCACCACGCTCGGCGCACCACGCTGCGCCCCATGCGCGTAGACTAGCGAGCGGCGCTCGGGGTCACATCCATTAGGGTCCAGCACAACACCATGGATAGGGGAACGATCTCCCGTAGTTCGCTTAGGCGAACCAGAACATCGCCGCCGCGGCAATGCTTCTGCGCGGCCTGTCCAGCCGAACGACCCTCATGAACAGGCGATCCACTGGAACCTCCGGGCACTAGTGGAGACCGCCGCCATTCTACAAGTGGAGTGTTTTGTATCGTGATGCCGAGTCATGGCCTCGCTCCCCCATTAGGGGAACGGGGACACAGCAGATGGGCCGCTCCACCCGATCGCCACTACGAACTCCGAGCGGGGCACAGGAGGCCGCATTAGCACCTCATCTTGACTTATCGATCGCTCTGCACTGACCGCATGTATATGCGCAGCTCAGACCGAACCGAGACACGCGCTGCAGCGACCGGAGTCCCAGCCCTGATGGTCCGAGACCACGGACCTTTGTCCAAAACCTCCAACAAACGCCACCCCCCACCACGCTCCGACGGAGGCCGGGTAAGGGCAAGGCCAAGCGCCAAGATTAGGACGAAGGCCCCTCCATGCAGGGGGGAAAGAATAGAAAGAATCGCCGTCGACCGGTCGACTCCGCGTTGGTCGCCACGGCTGATCACGTGGGCACACAGCACCAGCAGGACCCTCTAGGCCACTTCCACGAGCTCATGGAGAGCCCATGCACCAACCACGACTACCCCATAAAACACCTCTACAAGGACTGCCAGCCTCAAACGCCTTCTATGATAGACCGACAGGTCAAAGAAAGAAAAAGGCGAAGAAGCAGCAACCGTGACATAACGGGCAAGGATCCGGACAACTGAAGGACGAAGTGATCCGACCGGACACCGACCAACCGAAGGATAACAATGACACCCTTCTCTCCGAACGCCTGGAACAGCTATGTTGCTTTTTCCCCTAAGTTTTAGTCTTACCATTGTTTAATTAGCGTATGCTCCTATAAGAGCACCTGACCCGAACACTCTTTCGGCCCGGGGGTGCTCGGGGGCTCCACTAGGGTACACTACTACCTCTCTATTTTGTTTACTATCATATGGTGAAATTCCTTCCTACCCAACCAATAGGATAGTTTGTTCCTTTAATTTGCCTTACGTTGCTTTGCTTTAAAAACATTCCGACCGATCGCGCCCCGCCTTTCCCTATGGTTACGAGCAGCCAAGCCTCACGGGCCACGCCCTGGGCTCCCAAGGTCACAACCTATGGGACAAACGGGCAGGTACGAGAAGGAAAGAATAAAAAACAAAATTATGCTAAGGGAAAACTAAGGAACAAAGGGGGGACAAGCTTCCCCGAACGGAGTGACTCCATTATAGAAAACGAAACAGACCATAGTCAATATGCACACATGAACGTTTACACAGGGACTCCCCCACGAACTAAACTTTCTACGCTCACTAAACTACTTATATTTTACAAGCTATTGGACCGTCCTAGCGGCATCTGTTGTCGGGGCAACTGACGAGGGCATAGGCTGCTCACTCCCTTGTGGCACGACATTCGGCTCGGTCGAAACCGGGGCGACATTCGCCTCTGACCCAGGCTCCGCGCCGTCCGCACGTTGGGCAGCGTCCTCCCCATGCATGCTTCAGGCCATGTCTTCATGACGAACGTCCATCACCCACTAGGCAGAGACTTGATCTACCAACAACCTTGCGTGTGGCAGCAAACCCTCCCCAATTGACTGGATGTCCACCATGCTCAAGCCTTCAGTGTACCCACTGCAGATAGCAGCGAAGTCTAGGTTCAGGTGGTGCGTCGCCACCAAAGTCAGCACCCCCGATGCCCTGTAGAATAGCTTGCTCCTGATAAGGTCCCGAACCGCATCTAGGACCTCCGCTACCAGGACAGCGGGCGCGCTAGTGCTTGGCGCCGACCCAAAGACTTCTGAGATGACAAGCCAGGCTACGTTGCAGATCTGGTCAAGATCCCCCTCGAGGGCACGTCGCTCTTCATGGGACTTGGCCAGTTCCTCCGCATTCCGGCTGAAGGTCACCTTGATCGTCTCTAGGTCCCGCTCCAGCGTCTTGACCTTTCCACCTAGCTCTGAGAGAAGAGCGACAAGCTCAGAAACAGGCTAAAGGAAAAAAGCCAACAACGAAAAACAAAAAAGGTATGTACCAATGTAGAAGTTCTCAAGGGTGGAAAGATCCTCTGCCTGCCAGGCCGCCTGCTTGCGTGCAGCCGGGCACTCACGTCCTCCGTCCCCATCACCTAGCCTCGGAGTGCGAGCACCTCCTGGTCCACCTCCGACCGGGCCTTCTGCTCCGCCTCTAGGGCCTTCCGCGCCAACTCTAGGGTGTTCTGTGCCAACACCAAAGCGGCCTGCTCTGGCTCAAGGGTTGTCAAGGACTCTTGCAGCACCGCCTCGGTGTTCACCAGGGATGCACACAACCCCGCATCGGTCTCCGCATGATAGGCCTTCACCACTGAGCCCTTGCTTGGTGGCAGTCGCCCGCTCGACTGCACGCTACCCCTCCGCCCGTGCCACAGTCGCCTCGGCCGCCCGATCCTGGGACTCACGATGGGCGGATGCTAGCTGGCGCTCAAGCTCAGCCATCCAGGCGTGCTCCATTCGGAGAAAGCGGGACTCATAGGACAACGTCCGCTTCAGTCTCTATGAAAAACAAACATGCTAAGGCAACCAACAAAAGATTCAGATGTCAAGGACAAGTCCGCAAAACTCACCTCCACAACAAGCTGCAGGTCGACCTCAATTAACTGCTGAGCAAACTTAACCCGCTCCTGGGCGTCTCCAAGCCTTGCGGACAGGTTGGCGAGTTCGAACACCGCGGCGTGCCCTTGCTCCCCAAGAATGTCAGAAGAGGGCTATGCCAACCCCGTCACGAACGACGAACCCAGATTCTGCTCGATCACACCCGTTAGTGAACTCACCGAGCGCGTCACTCGAGCCCGAGCGATCGGGACAAGCGACAAAACTCAGCCCCTCCTATTGTGAGGAAATGAGGATGGGGTAACACACATAACTCACACCGACCCCTACTAAGGCCCAGCAAGGCTTGGGGGCTCAAGACACAAAAAGCCTAGGTCTACGACCCCGATCTCGCCCCGTCCGGCTATGCTTTCGACTGTGCTCCAAAGACACCTAGGTCTGTGACCCCGATCTCACCCCATCCGGCTACGCTTCCAACTGTGCTCTAAAGACACCTAAGTCTATGACCCCGATCTCACCCCATCTGGTTACGCTTCCGACTGCGCTCCAAAGACACCTTGGTCTGCAACCCCGATCTCGCCCCATCCGGCTACGCTTCTGACTGCGCTCCAAGCACATGGGTCCGCGACCCCGATCTCGCCCCATGACTCCGACTCACCTAATCCCATGGCACGCACCGACGCCAGGATCAGTAAACTCTATGTCGTCCAAACTAATACCTCACCCGATCCCACGACGTGCACCGACGCTAGGATCCACGGGCTCCCTCTCACCCAATCTCTCGAGCGACCAAAATCACCTTGGCTGCACAACGATGCCTAGGTTGACAAAACTCTGTCTCAAACTAAAAACATGCACACACGCTCGATAACCGAACATCCCCCAGGCGATTCTACCTGAACCGCCCGAGGACTCGGGGGCTACACCCGTAGGTGCGCTCGCGCGCACCCATTGACAAAATAGAAACCTCCCTCACTGACAGCACATAAAAAAAACCCTAGACGGTTCTACCCAAACTACCCGGGGGCTCAGGGGCTACAGCCATGGGTGCGCTCGCGCGCTCCTGCCGTCAAAGACAAAAATCCCCCGGACGATTCTGCCCGAATCACCCGAGGGCTCAGGGGCTCCTATCGGCTTCATAAACCCGGGGTCCCTCGGGGACCGTCTTCCATGCCCAGGCTTAGCCCAAGAAGGCAGCACACAACTCATGGGCTGGCCCGAGAGTCTAAAACAACATGCCGGAAGGGCGGTCCAATCACCGACCGGTAGGTCTGGCCGAAGAGGAACGACTCCTGCTCGTCAACTACTTCGGCCCACCTCTCCAACCAGAGCGCTAGCTTCGGACTCCAACCGCCTCTGGATGACCTCTCCAATCAAAAGACCTGGCCTGAGCGCTACTTCTGACTCCAACCCCGCGTCTTCGATCAGGGTGCGCAGAAACCCTGCTCACCGCTCTTCTCCAACTGGCGCGACCAGAGCCGACTGGGGCCATCTGACCAGGGACGCTCGCTCGGAAGGAGCCAGGGGCGAACAGAGAAAGCAAGCCAGGGCGTATAAGTCAAACCACGATACCAGGGACCATACCCTGTACACCTGTAGGAACAGTACTCTGTAACCGCCCTAACACAAACAGTATTGTAGGCACCGATATTTTCCTCTACAATATTGTGGGCGCCATTAAAATCCCATACGGTAAGGCCCCCCACGTGCCTCTAGGCATCGATAGTGTTGTGGGCGCTGGGATTTACCATATGGGGTGAACGTGGTGACACTCCTCACATGCCTCTAGGCAGCAAACATTATTTATAGGTACCGACGTCTACCATTCTTGAAGAAGACAAACGCAACCTCCCACATACATCTGACATTCTACAGTAACATCAATAGTGTTGTAGGCGCCTACCATTATCTTATACCCATCGACATAACAACAAAGCTTAGTAGCATACGTACCCTCACTTGTAAAGCCATCCTCTTTATCTATAAAAGGGGATGCGCTCCCTCCAACAAAGAAAATGCTTTTTTTTCTCTCTAAGGCCTTTTGAAGAACCTTTCTTAGTTCCATTAGTTTAACCAAGTTCACTAGTCCACGACCACAGAACCACCAGGTTCGGACCTTAAGCACACGCTTGAACACTTAGCTCATAGCGTAGCTCCTGTCGCTCTCGGCCCTTCCGACCGGAGCCGACCGGACCTCTTGTACACCCCATCTTTCTCCTTCTCGTTTGTAACCCCACTGCAAACTTCGAGCACATGGGCTCAGGAATAAAGTCACTGATCGACCCAAACTGGATGTATGGCACGTTGCCTGAACCAGTATAAACCCTGTGTCATTGAGTGCTAGGCCACCTCTGATCACAACGTATGACAAAACTACAAATATTTACTAGTTGGTCACAATCTGCACCGATAGTATGCATGAGAATGGATGAATGAATGATCATGCACTAGAAAACAAAAAGGGGTTTTGGCAAAGTTACCTCGATGGCTCGAGTGACGGGTTCGGGGAGCTCTCTATCGGATATGTCCGAATGGAATCCAGGCCCGTCGTTTGTGTCGGAGTTGGCATAGCCCGCATGGGGCATCCCACTGCTCCTTACCTGTCTCTTGGCAGCCACCCGAGCCGTCTGATCGACGTAGGTGACCCATTGGCCTCTCCTCAATGGAGATTCCATTGGTGGGCCCTTCCAAACCCTGCTTGGGAAGGTGGAGAGTTGTTTACATGCGACTACTTCTTGTTTCCTACGCCCAGGTTGTAGTAGTGGTGGGCCCTACCTAGGCCATGTCCCGTTAACCAGGCGATGTTTCGCCGGGCAGGGCGCATCCCATCAGCTAGGGGTCACGTCCCGACCGCACACCTTCCCTCATTAAATAGGTGAAAGGGAGAGGGTTTTCCTCCCATTCTTTCACCTTTCTCCAACTACTGCCTCTTCTCCTTTCTCTTTTTTGCCAAGCCTATTCATGCGCCATGGTGGTTTCTAGGAGAGAGGAGGGTAGAGCGAGGGAGAAGACTCATAGATCCATTCATGAATCCGAGGCATGATGTCGAACTAGAGGCCTTCCAACGTGGATGAGGAGGTGCTGGCCGCCTTCGTCGAGAAGTGGCTGCTCCCGTCGAAGGAGGTGGCGCATTAGATGGCTCCTGCATGTGGGGGAAGTTGTTCCTCAACCCTAGGCTAATGAGGTCATCTCCTTCCTCGCCTTCCACGAGTGTGGGCTCGGGTATCCTGTGCATTGGTTCTTGCGTGGGCTCCTCAACGAGTGGGGCCTAGAGCTGCAGCACCTCAACCCGACGAGGGTACTGCACATCGCCAGCTTCATCACCATCTATGATGCCTTCCTAGGGATGGAGCCACACGTGGATCTCTTCCGGTAGATCTTCTGCGAGCGAGCCCTGTCCAAGGGGAAGCCACCCAGAATCGCGCCGGTTGGGGGATTCACCTTGCAGAAGAAACCAAGGCCGTCGGTCCCCTATGCTGCATACTCCCCCTATGACTCCAATTGAGGGTGGCACATTGAGTGGTTCTACATTAGGAATCTAGCGGAAGCGCAATTCCCAATGTTCACCGAAAGTAGGCCGAGAGGAGGGGAAGCTAGTCATGGGGTCTCGCCAGTCGCCAGAACAAGCTGGAGGTTATCGAGATGGAACTTCAGAGGCTTGTGCAGCATGACCTCGATGGGTTGTAGGTCTTCCATACCTTCTATCACCATTGGGTCACCCCATTAGTGGAGAGAGGGAGGCCGATGTGGGAGTACTCCAGTCCGATGGATCTCGACCGTGCGTCATCGGAGGAGTTGCCAAAGGATGAAGTCTGGAGTCGACTCGATTGGGTGCTGCAACTGAGGGAAAAAGACTCCCTCGAAGGGACGCCTAGACCTCTTCATGCAATGAAGCTATCCAATCTGGTATGCCCCCTTTTCCCATGACCTTATCCTCCCTGTTTTGATGTTTTGATTGATTTCGAGTTGTCCGTTTCGAAGGGACTCTCGGGCTATAAATCCTGGCCGCATCTTGCGAGGGGGCTGGAGGGCGTGGCTTAGCAAGCTACCTAGAGGGAGGCGGCGCTTGCCAAGAGGAAGAAGAAAGCCAAGAAGGCCCGAAGGAGGTTCGAAAAGAAGGAGATCAGCCGGTGGGTCTGGGGGGGTGAGAGCCAGAGCGACGTGGAGGCAGAGCTCGAGTTGGAGGAGCCCACGAAGATGGGTGGTGATGCGAGTGCCTCCGAGGACAAAGAAGATAGGGGCGCTATCGTGACCTCGGTGGAGCACCGTGAGCCTACGGCCTCATCTGTCGACGGCGGGCATGATACGAAGACGCGCGGCGATGTTCCAGAGTCAAGGAAGTGCATCGCGAGTGAAGACACCGCCATCGAACGAGAGGCGAAGCGGGCGTGGTCGCCGCACCCTTCGAAGGTGTTGTTGGCTCTGCACCCTCTGCTGCTAGTGTGGTGGAGCATGCCGGTCGGTTGGGGGACGTGATCGTTGCCCTACATCTTTGGGGTCGATGCGCGTGCGCGACCCCCAACCGAGAGATGCTCCGTCTGTTACTCCGGTGGGTTTGCCATGAGCTGGCGGTCATGGTCATTCATGGACTAATCGGGGACTAGCCAGGTCGGCTCCTACCTTGGTCGATATGAGGGGGTGCGGGTCATGACCCGCAAGCGATCCTCGTCTGGTCGGCTCGCCATCAGCTGGTCGAGGTTCAGGGCTCTACCTCTTTCGTCTAGGTAAGCATTCTTGCTCCCTCTTGTTCTCATAGTAGAGTTTTTGAGGGTGACTAACCTATGCTTGTTTGACAGCAGCCCAGGGCTAGCGGGACTGGGAGTCTCCCCACCTCCCGTGCGAGAAGAGTGGAGACCCATCCTGCAGCGGGTCGCGACGAGCGACGGAGGAAGCAGGCTAGTGGCGGCGCGACCTTCCTTACAGGGGGTTGCATCTTCTCAGCCAGTCGTGAGAATGGCGACATTGGTGGCGGCTGTGATGGCAGCGATCCCTGTGGTGACAACGGAGGTCGGGTCGGAGGTGACCCTCGTGATCCCTCCCCCAACGGCTGTGGAAGAGGATAGAAGGGAAACTAGGCTCCCTGCCTCGCCCAGCGGAGGAGTGCATGGTTCGCCCGCCTGGTCAGAGCTAGAGGGGTTTGGAGGAACCGTGGCTGGGCTAGAGATAGTGCATCCGCCGGTGGGCCGTGGAGTCCAGGTGGTGGAGATCCCCTTCTCCAGCGAAGAAGATACCAGGGTGGAGCCATCGGCCATCCTGTCATCTCGGGAGCTAGTGATGATCCGATCGTCGCATGATACTATGATGGCTGGATCTTCTAGTGGGTCAGGGGCGACCCGTGAGCTAGTGTGGCCTTGCCCCGGCGAGCCAAGAAAGGCCCGGTTCGTCCTTCGTGACGAGGAGGAGGCGAAGCTCTAGCACCTGCTTGGGGAGAGAGGACTATCGATGGAGTCCAATCTCGCCCTTACCAAGGCGAGGCTCAAGGAGGCCTTGGAGAGGGTTGAGCTCATCCATCAGGCTATTAACGTCGACCTGCCACATGTTGTGGAGGTAAGTTCTATATGTTTTTGGTGTTGTCCCTAACTTCTTGGCCTTTTAATGGTTGTCTCGGCGTGCCTGCTTCTTGCCTCATAGGATCTAGAGATGATGTCGATTCGTAAGTCCTGATTTCTTCGGGAGGAGCATGGTCAGATGGAGGAGGAAGCAACGGCGTCGCGGTGGGTCGACAAGCTCAGGCACCAGCTGGAGTCTACCCACCGTGAGTCCTAAGACCGGGTGGCTGAGGCAACGGGAGCACGGGTGGCAGAACTACTTGCGGTTGAGTGGGTGACTGCTACCGAGCGAGAACTTGATGCAGCGATGGTCCACTTAGCGGAGGCCGAGGCAGTGCTTCAGAAGTCCTTGAAGGCTCTGGAGGCGAAGCTGGCCTTGTTGGAGGCTGATCAAGAAGTGGTTGCGCTCCGAGGGCAGATGCTTGGGGCAGAGGAGTCGAACACTCGACTGCTCGAGAGGGTGGCCCAGCAAGAGGAAGGGCTTTCCATTCTCGAAAGCGCCTACCTTGGTATGTGTCTATTTCGCCTTCGGTTGATGCCTTGTTTTTTCCTTTCCTTTGCTTCTAATTTTTTCTATCTTTTTCTAGAACTAGGTGGAAAGATCGGCTCTCTGGAGCAGGAGCTAGAGACAGTCAAAGCAGTGGTCGGTTGGGGCGCGGAGGCACTAGCCCAGTCCCTTGAGGAGTAATGCGCTCTCGAGGGGGAGCTCGACCAGATTCGCAACATCGCGCAGGTGGTCGTCTCTGAGGTGTTCGGGTCAGGACCGAGCACCAGTACGCCCGTCGTCCAGCTGGCGGAGGTCCCGAATAAAGTTTGGGCGCTCATCTCTGATGGCATGTTCTATGGGACGCCGGGGGTGCTAACCTCATTGGCGACCCATCACCCAAATCTGGACTTCGCGGCCATCTGCAGAGGATACTCCGACGGGTGGAGCGTAGATGAAATCCATGCGCTAGCGGAGAGTTTGGTGCCATATGCATAGATGGTCGCCGAGCAGGTCACTGCGCAGTGGGTGATGGAGGCTCGCCGTTTGAGCATGGTTAAAGACAAGCATCGGGAAGATGTCGTCCTACCTGTGGAAGGAATGGAGACCGGGTCAGAGGCGAGCGTCGTCCTGGCCAGAAGCAAGCTGCCTTTCGTCCTCATCGATCGCATTGACAACCGATGCCGCTGGGCGGCCATAATAGAGTTTAGAGTAGAAATAATCAGTTCATGTAAAATACGAGTTCGTGGGGAAGCCCCCGTGTGAACAATTTTACATTCGTGAATATTTTGTGTTCATTTTGTGATGAAATCACTCGTGAGGGGATGCTTGTCCCATCCGCCCTTGTTTTCACCCTTGCATAGCTTAGTTTCTTGTCCTTTCTTTTTCGCACCTGCCCGTTGACCCATAGGCTGCAACTTAAGAACCTAGGCGTGGCCCGTGAGGTTCAGCTGCTCGTAACCGTAGGTCGTGGTGGGGTTTGATTGGTCGGGAGGTTAAAACATAAGTTACTTAGGGTAATCAAAGGAACATAATGCCCTTTTGTTTGGGCGACGCCCTTTCGTTTGGGCGAAAAGTATTACTATATGATAGTAAAAAAGGAGGGTGGTATCGCACCCCCGTGGAGCCCCCGAGCAACCTAGGCCAAGAGTGCTCAGACTAGGGTGCTGTAGGAGCAAACATTGAATGGAAAGAAAAGCTAAGACTGAGCTTTAGGGGAAGAAACAACATAACCATCCGATGTTCCATGTGTTGGTGAGAACGCGTTGCGTTGTCGCCTTCAATTTGTAGGCATCCAATTTATCACCTCGATCACCGTGTAGGGTTCTTCCCATGGTTGAGAGATTTTATGTTTCTCTTTGGTCGATTGGGTCCTTTGGAGTACAAGATCACCGACCACGAGGATCCTCCCCCATTTTTCTTTCATGGTACCTATGGAGAGTTTGCTAGTAACGAAGCGCAGCGATGGCGCTCGTCTCATGAGCCTCCTCGAGCGAGGTCGACCAAGCGTCCCATCGAGAGCCTCCGTGGTTCACATTGGTCGAAGGCCTTTACTCTTGGGGTGCCGTGATCGAGGTCTGGAGGCAACACCGCTTTGGCTCCTTATGCGAGGAAAAATGGGTGAACCACATGGGACCGATTTGGGGTCATTCTTAGGCTCCAGAGGATCACTGGGACGTCTATAACCCATCGTTCGGCATACTTTTTGAGTCGGTCAAAGATGCGGGGCTTGAGTCCATGGAGGACCATCCCATTGGCCCGCTCGACCTGACCATTGGTACGCGAGTATCTGATCGAGGCCCAATCGATCCTTGTGCCATATCAGTCACAGAAGTCTAGGAACTTCTTCCCAGTGAAGTTTGTTCTGTGGTTCGTGATGATATAGTTTGGAACACCAAACCGATAGATGATGTCGAGGAAGAACTTGACCGCCTCTTCCGAGCGGATATTGGTGATAGGCTTCATCTCTATCCACTTGGTGAATTTGTCCACCGCTACGAGCAGGTGGGTGAAGCCACATGGGGCCTTTTTGAGGGGTTCGACCATGTTGAGGCCCCAGACCATGAATGGCCAGGTGATGGGGATGGTCTAAAGCTCTTGTCTTGGGTAGATGAGTTTGCCGATCATAGAACTAGCATCCTTCACACTGCGGATGACCTCTTCATCTCATGACATAGTGGGCCCATAAAAACCTTGGTGAAAGGCTTTCCCGACCACGACCTTGCCACATGATGTACGCAGATTCCTACATGGACCTTGAGGAGGAGTGCTTCCCTTGGTCGGTCGGGATGCACTTCATGAGTATTCCCGATGAAAGGCTTGTAAAGTTCATCACCAATGGCAACGAATGTCTTGATCGTCCGAGTGATTCATCGTGCTTCCATCCTTTCGGTGGGAGAACCTCCTTGAGGAGGTAGGCGAGTAGTGGTGTTCTCTAGTTAGCTTTCATCGAGTGCCACCACGGTGACATCGGCGGGCGACGCCATCATGGAGGCACCAAGGTCCAGCCCCGAGCACTTGGTCGAGGTCGGGACATGTCGGGAGGTCGGAGCCCCGGGTGCAGACTCATCGGAGTGTCATTCGGATTGGATCCTCCGAATGTGGGTAGATGACTCATGGAGATTGTTGATGAAGACCCTATCTAGAGATGGAACCTGCCTAGCAGCCAATTTTGCGAGGAAATTGGTGACATCTTTGTCCTTTCGGGGACATGATGTAGTTTGATCCCTCGGAACTTGTCCTCAAGCTTTCTTGCGCACCTCCTTGTAGTATCCCATAAGAGGGCTCTTGCGGGAGGACTCCTTTATGACTTGGTGGACAACTCAACTCCGAGTCACCATAGACGTCTGCCATGTATCGCTGAGTTCGATGGCGATGGCGTCGTAGTCCATTGATGAGGCCTTGTATTCTCTGGCGTTGTTTGAGGCCAAAAATAGAGACGGATCACGTGGCGGAGTTTGCCACCATCAGGGGAGATCGAACCACTCTCTAGCCCCCGAGCCGGGTGCCTTAACCGACCCATCAAAGTACATTATCCAGTACTCGTGGGCAACATCTAGGGTCGGGAGCTGGTCTTCCGTCCATTCGGTGATGAAGTCGGTGAGAGCCTTGACTTGGTGGCGGTCGAGGGACCAACCTGATGTCATGACCCATAAGCTCGAGAGCCCACTTGGAGATTCATCCCAGGACCATGGTTGTAGATGATGTCTCCCAAAGCGGGTATGAGGTGACGACCATGACCTCGTGATTGGTGAAGTAGTCAGGGAGGCTTCGTGGTCGCTATCGGAATGACATGACGGAAGCTTCTACACCTCGGAATATCGAGCCTTGGCGTCGATGAGTACCTCACCAACAAAGTACATCGGTCATTGCACCTTCAGTGGCGTCTCGGCTCTTCCTCTCAACAACGAGGGCGGCACTCACAACATAGTTGTTTGCCGCATGTAGAGGAGGAGGGCTCTCCCGTTCTCGGTGCGGCATGGGAGGACCGAGGCGATGTTAGTGATGTTTTGAGGCTTTCTAAAGCCTGCTTAGCCTCCTCTATCTAGACAATGTGTCTATCTTCTTGAGAAGTTTATAGAGAGTCATCCCTACTCGCATAGTTGGGAGATGAACTCCTGAAGCTGACCAAGCAGTCGGTGAGCCTCTGTGACCTTTGACGTTATGCATAGGGCCCACGTTGGAGATGGCCATGATTTTTTGGGGTTGGCTTTGATGTCGCGTTCGGACACAATGTATCCCAGTAGCTTCCTTGAAACCCCAAAAACACATTTTTGGGATTTAATTTGACATTGAACCTTCGGAGGTTTGTGAATGTTGCGGCCAAGTTTGTGATCAAGTTGCTAGCTTGAGCCATTTTCACCACTATGTCATCCACATAGACGGCGATTGTTGGCTTCGATCGCTTGACTTGGTCAGGAGTCGGTTTGAAGGGTCGATCTCGGTCGACGAAGAATCACTTGCATGCACCATTGATAGGTGGCGCCAACATTCTTCAAACCAAAATGCATGGTTATGTAGCGAGATGAAACATACGGGGTGAAGAATGAAGTCACAACTGGTCGGACTCTTTCATCGCGATCCGGTGGTAGCCTAAGTAGGCATCGAGAAGAAGAGAGGATTTGGCATCACGAGGTGGAGTCTACTATCCGGTCTATGCATGACAAAGAAGAAAGGGTCCTTTGTACACGCCTTTGTTGAGGCCAGTAATCAACACACATTCTCCATTTCCGGTCTTCTTTTCATAAGAAGCATGATTAGCCGGCTAGTCGATGGTATACCTCTTTGATGAACTCCGTGCTAGGACCTGGTGATCTCCTTGCCTATGGCCCTCGCCTCTTGTCGTCAAGCGATGCAAGCGTTGTTGGCGGGCTTTGAGCCTTGGATGAGGCGTAATGCATGCTCGGTGACCTCCTTGGTATGTCGTGGTGGAGGAAGGTTTCCACAGGTTGGCGCGTAGAAAGTCGTGAGCTTGCTCTCCTATTTGGCCGAGCTTGGTCCCGATCCGCACCGTCTTGGATGGGTCGGTGGGGTTATCTCCACCGCCTTAGTTTCCTCGGTCATGGTGAAGGCACTTGAGGAGGTCATGGATTGCGGTCTAGGACTGCTAGAGTTGAGGAATTCCTAAGCTTTGGGAGCTCGGTGGAGTTGATGACTACCGTGGTGAGCTCATAATGCTCGTGGTCACACGTGTAGGCGTCTTGAAAAGGTGCTACCCACGGTGATGGCGCCATTCGGTCCTGACATTTTCAACTTGAGGTAGGTGTAGTTGGGGATCGCCATGAACTTGGCGTAAGCATTCTTGCCCCCTCTTGATGGCATGGTAGGACCCTAGAAAGTCCACCACCTCGAAGGTGAGGACTTTCGTTGGAAGTTGGCTCGATTGCCAAACGTGACCAGGCAGTCGATCTCTGGATGCCTCCCTCGTGGATTACATCGTGGAAGGAGAGCCCATCTGGGTGAAGCTTCGACGGGGGATGCGCATGGCGTTGAGGGTGTCGGCGTGAGAGAATGTTGAGGCCGGTGGCTCCGTCCATCATCACCTTGGTGAGGTGCTTCTTCTCGGACTATGGGGTTGAATGGCGGGTAGCGATCCGGTTGGGCAACATGGGAAGGATGGTCTCTTTGATCAAAAGTGATCGGGAGTCCGATCAGGTGGAAAGAGGGGACGGTGTCTCGGTGCCACATGCCTCTCTCAGTGCACCCCTCTTTGGCACTTAGAGTGGATGGCAGGGGTCCCCCAAAGATCATGAGGCATTCCTCGGGGTCGGGGAAGCTGTCATCATGCTTGCCCGCCGAGGAGTTTCTTGCCGTCGCCTCCTTGCCTTTCCCTTCCTTTGGCTTGAGGGGTTTATCATAGAAAGAGCTTGAGGAGCTCGTAGTCCTTGTAGAGGTGCTTGATGGGGTAGGCATGTCCAGTGGTGGAGACTCTCCATGAGCTTGTCGAGAAGTGGTACGGGCTGGAGCCATGGGCCATCCTGTCATCGTCTGGAGCTAGTGATGATGATCAAAGCTAGGTTGGTCGGCATGATACTATCCTTCTTGTTCTTCTTGCCCCTTTGTGTGGAGGGGCCTCGTCTTGGTCCTCGCTAGTGTGAGCCTTGCCCTTGTCCCGACGTCACTCAAGACCACCCGACCACCTCCTCGATGGAGGCATGGCTTGTGGCGATGATGAGGTCTCTGGTGGTATGGGGCTTTAGGCACCCGAGCTTGTGGATAAAGGACTCATCGATTGTCCCCGAGAGGAATCGCCCTTGACATCAAGTCAGGATCATTAAGGAGGTACCATTTTGAGAACCTACGAGCTGTAATCCATAGGGACTTGTTGGGCTCCCATCTTGGCGGCTCTTGAGGTCCTAGGAATTCCGGTAAGTTCATATGTCCCTAGAAATTCCCAACTTCTTGGCCTATTGAGATCCACCCGATCGTTGCTGTCTGGGAGGAATTGAGCCATGCTCGAACATGCTCCCCTCATAGGAGGTATTGAATGATGAAGTGGTCATCATCCACTCCTCCGATTTCTTCGGGAGGAGCATGAGCGATGTCTTTGAGCCATATACTAGGTTCGTTTCCACAGGTGTATCTAGCGATGTTGGTGGGTGGTCGGGCTTCACTGTGGGAATGACGCTCTTTGGATCTGACGACCAAGGCCCATGGCCCCGAGCCATCACGGGCTAGGGACATCGCCTGCTGATCGGCCACCATGCCTAGGGTGCATGTCCCGCACTCCTCGATGGTTAGGCGGGGCCTTTATCGCCTGCTCTCGCCGCCACTCGATAGGCATCATCATCATGCCAGGCATGGCGTCGATTGTTGATGATGCTACGAGCATCACGATTCGTCCTGAGGCGTTCGCGCACAAGTGGTCGGTGTGGAGCGGGCGCCAGATTGGGCTGTGGTGTAGCCGTGGCCTCCTTCTCTAGCCTGGCAACTGTAGTGGTGAGCGGATGGAGCGATTTGACTGGTGCGACCCTAGTCCTCTGGTTTGGCAAGAGGCCGCAAGCCGGTGTCACGATGCGGAGCTCTCTGCCTATTGAAAGGCGGTGGTCTCCACCAGCTCCCGGAGGTTCTGGTGGATTGCTTGCTCCTAGGGATTGGCCGGCTCGGGGAGGCCGCGTAGAAGCATTGCCGTAGCATCGATGTTTTGGCCAGCTCGAGCGAACTGAGAGGGGTCATTCCCTCTATCCAGGATGTTGCGCTGGACCTGACGGGCGCGACCCTGGGCGCCGCTCGTCGGGTTACGCGCGTGTGGCGTAGCGTGCTGTGCCGAGCATGCCAGCGCAGGTGATGGCTAGCTCTGCCGCCTTTGTCGTAACTCCTCGCCGTGCTTCTGCGCACGCGTGAGGGCCTCCGCACGAGGGTCCAGAGGAGTGTGAGTCTATAGAGACTCTGCTACCACCGGTGGCTGTCCCGGAGCGTCCACCATAGCGCACTTCTAGGACAGAGGGTGGCCAGGTGCCACGACGTCGTCTATGCTGGAACCGTCGCTTTCGACCTTGTCATCCATGAGGTCGTGAAAGGAGGCGGGAGCATAGCCCACCATCCCCACGAATTCGGATGTGAGAGGGGGCGGCGTCAGCATCCTTCGGAGCCCCTGCGTGTACACATCCATGGGGGACACAAAGCCGTAGGGGAACCGGTCGTACGACGGTCACGGTAGGGACAACGGGTCCCTTCGGAGAGTCAACAGAAAGTGTTAAATAGTGAATAAAGAACAATATGTACGTTACTCACCATGGAGTTTGAGCCCAGCATGGGCTCGAGGCGCAGCGCGGGTGTCTCGACATTGAGGTCGTCGAGTGGCCCGAGGCCAGCAGAGGGTGCTCCTCCTCCAGTGGGTGCCGGGACGAGCGCTTCTTCACGGAGGCATAGTACACTGAGCCGGTCAGCGACGAAGTCCAGATTCCCAAAGAGGAAAGTCTAGAGCGACTGGAAGACAGGAGGACCCCACATCCCAACAGATGGGAGCGCATGAAACTCTAGTGAGCTGAAGCGAATCGTATCGTTCGAGCCCGCCATGCTGAAGATGGTGGAAAGGTGGGCCATCCGATAACCAAAAGCGTGAACGCACGACGTCTTCCCCACGGACGGCGCCAACTGTCGGTGCGAAAAGTGATCAACAAGTAAATATTTATAGTTTTGCCATGCGTTGTGATCGGATGTGTCCTAGCACTTAATGATACAAGTTTTATACTGGTTCAGGCAACGTGCCCTACGTCCAGTTTTAGTCGGTCGGTGACTTTATTTCTGAGCCCAGGTGCTCGAAGTTTGCTGTGGGGTTAAAAACGAGTATGGAATGAGAAGGGGGGTGTTAGAGACTCGGTCGGACTCTAAACCAAGTGGCTAAGAGTGACAGGTGCTCTAACATGCGCTAAGTATTGGAGCGTATGCTCTGTGTAGCTGTTGAGTTCTAGAGCTGTGGAGCTATTCGAATGCTCAGGTTCTCTAGAGCCAGATCGAAAGAGAGAGAGCCTATCTCCCTGTTGGGAGAGAGCGCATCCCCTTTTATAGGTGAAGGGGATGGTCTTACAAGTCAGAGAGAGAGAGAGAGTACGTACGAGTGCTACCTAGTCTTGTTGCTCACGCCATCGGGTACGAAACGATTGTCGGCGCCCACAATACTGTTCATGTCCAGATGCATGTGGCAGGCTTTATCGTGTTCGCCTGGTATGGTAAATGTCGGCGCCTACAATGCTGTAAGGCAAATGTCGATGCCTACAATACTGTTTTATGGTTCTGACACGCCCGGAAGGTTGTATAGTGCCTATCTGGCATGGCCTGGTGGTACCGTCCTGCAGGTGCGCAGGGTATGGCAGGGTACGGTCCTTGGTATTGTGGTTTGACTTGAGTGCTTTACCTTTTCTGCTCCGCCTGATCCCTGGGCCCTTACTCAGTGGGCGTCCCTGGTTCGTCGTTCCCGGTCAGCCCCGACTGTGTCGGTCGGAGAAAAGCTGCAAGCAAAGGTTCGGTGTATTCCCGGTCGGAAAAGAAGGTCGGAGTCGGATGATATCTCCACCTTGGCTAGGTCTTTTGGTCGGGGACCGGATCGTTCTCCCGGCCTGTCGTTAGGTATCTGGGTCGACCCGGGAGGCGCACGTTGTCACAACGCCGTCTACTAGGCCGAGCTTTTGCTGAGAAGCGGGCTCATTAAAAACCCCGGGTTTATGAATCCGACAGCCGGCTTATTAGGTGTGGAAACCGTCAGCCGAACGGCTCAAGTTATGATCACACAGTTGCTGCACCGTTTTTGTGTTTTGATCACACGGAGAAAACTTCCTCTTGATAGTGGAAGACAAACCATATATATAATATACACTTATACTACTGTTGATGTCACTGTACCACGCACATCGGTGGGTACTGGGTATAGGCGTATAGTAGGTGCATCTAGCATGCATGGCCAGAGGACCGTACCGTCAGTTCATTCGTCTTTGGAGACGATCCAACAACCGTGTGATCCATGCGTATCAATTCCTGGGCGAGATCTCGATCGTGTGAGGCTAGCTAGTTTGTTTGTTTGTTTTCTTTATGGGTGCCGGAGGACTCTTTGCCTCTTTGGTCGATCTCGATGTCCTGCCTGCCAAAGTACCTATACAAGGACGAGACTGCAGTCTGCAGCTGACCACGCGCATTCGGAGACAGCTGAGGGCACTTCACATGCGCAAACCAGCATAGTTTCTATAGTTTCTATGCACATTAATTATATTATCATCTAAATGTTTTAATGTAGTAAGATAGTTATTGAAGAGAGAGAGTAAAAATCATAGAAACCAGGTCTAAGTTAGAAACCATGTCTACACGAGAACCAAGACATTAAATGATATGATTGGTAGAGAATAGAAAGAGAATATATGTGATTGGATAAAAAATTATTCTACAGAAACTATCCATAGAAACCATGATTTCTATATATAATGTCTATAGTAATTAATAGGTATAGAAATAGCCTTGGGACTGCCCTGATTAGCTGAAGCTGATCTGGTCGATCTCTCCTTTCTGCTACGGGGACACGGGGTCGTCGACGTGCTCACGTCTTTTTGTTTGGCAGCAATCATCCTGCCAAACATTTGGAGACAGCTGAAGCTGATCTGCAGCCGGCTGGGTGCACGCACGCATGTGTCCAGCCGAGCCGTTGACTCCCTCGCTCGTGTCGTCTCTTTCGTGTGGAAGCTGCAGCTGCTGCCGGGTCGCCTCTCGCTTTCGCGTGACGAATAGTAGTGCATACGTGCTCGTCTCCTGGTAGTCCTTGTAGCAAAGATTGTGATGAGAATAGTAGTAGCAGATACTTAGAAAGCGATTGAGATAATCAATGCGTACAAAGATTTTGACCAGGGTAAGTCGTAGTAGTCGCGTCCATGTCTTTGTCGTCTGAAGCTGCTACTACACACCCCAGTAGGCCTTTCACTCAATTTTCCCAGCAGTCCAAAGGCAATCAATCGTTGTCCTTGTGGATCTACAGTACGTGCTGCCCTGCCCTACCAACCGCGGAGATTTTTTTTTATTTTTAACACTTTTTAAACTAATTTTAAATTTAACAATGTTTTTTTTCTTCTAAACTAACACTTCTGGCCGCGCCTATTGCCATGGCGCGGTAAAACGCCTGTGCCGCGCTATGCATGGTGGCGTGGCGGGAGGCTGACGTGGCGTCGTCGTGGCAGGGTCTGCCGCGCCACCCATCTTGGCGCGGTTATGACCGCCATCGCTGGTGGCGTGGCAAGGCCCAATAAAAGCGTGCGACGCCCCCACTGCACTCGCCCTTGCGATTTTTTTTAATTTTAACACTTTTTAGAAACTAATTTTAAATCTAACATTGTCGTTTTTTTAAACTAACACTTTTGGCCGCGCCTATTGTCCTGGCGTGGCCAAATGCATATGCCGCGCCATGCATGATGGCGCGACAGAGGGCTGACGTGGCGGCGATCGGAATCCATGACCGCTGACGTGGCAGGGCTTTGCCGCGCCACTGATCTTGGCGCGGCAGTGCCGCGCCTTGATCCATGGCGCGGCAGAGCCGAATAAAACCCCCGCGGCCAGTCCCGCTGCCCGAGCAGCAAGGCCGCCTAGCCGCCGTGCCCGCGCCAGCCCGTCGCCAAGCACGCCGGCCACCGCGCCACGAACGGCGGCAGCTCGCCCCCCGCCGGGCCCTCCATTGCCGCCTCCCTCCCTTCCCTTCCATTCCCCGGCTGCCTCCCTCCCTCATCGTCCTCGTTCAAGGTAATGACGCACATGTTATTTTCGTTTGATCGGTGGATAGGATATTATGAATGTGAGTTAAGGTTAGGAGGAAAATTATATTTGCCATGTATATTTTTGTTGCTATAATTGTTGGTTATAATATTTTAGTTGCATTGCAAATGATTACATTTTACATTAATTTCCTCCTCTTCCCGTTCGAACTCATTCACATCGAAGTCATTGCTTATACAACCTACTACAGCTGAATGAAACTGCTCCTGCATTAACTGACCATCCAAATCCATGTTATCCTGAGTTGCTTCCCCTTCGACGCCTAATTCTTGTTCATTGCCTCCAAAACCATCAATGGACGGGCCGTCCTGAACACCAGGCATCATGTACCCATTCTCCACCACCACCTCAGCCATGGGCACATTGGAACCTTGGAGAACCCTAGTATAGCGGGACCAGTGAGCGGGGTCGAGCAAGGGCATGAGGACATAGTGTGCCCTATTCTTCCCAGTATCAAACCTCCCCTTCAGTCTCTCCTAACACTTCCTCCATACAAAACTCTAACACAACAATCCATCTGCAAAAGCATTTCAAGAAACTTCATCAAGTAGTCGAAATCATCGTACGTAATGTCCATACTAATATTAATACATATTCTAACTATAATTATACTAACTAATTTAATATTAACATCTACACAAGGATAACTAAAACAACCAATTAGACTAAATCCAATATACAACTAGACTTAATAACTGTACTAACTAAACTACCTAACTTTACTAGCTATCATAGTTTTTAAGGCCGTGAGGCGTCCAGGCGAGTGCTTGGTACGCCTGGACGCCTAGGCGACGCCTAGGGGGCAAGGCGCCATTGTTTCCATGGCGAGGTGGGCACGCCTGGACGCCTAGGCGACGCCTTAAGAACTATGCTACCTATACTAACTTACTGTATTACCTATACTAACTAAACTAACTAACTTTACTAACTATAGTAATTATACTTTAATAATTTTACTAAGTTTTTTAACTGTACTAACTATATTAGGGGAGTACCTCGTTGCAACGCGTAAGACTGGGCTAGGAGCGTGGGCGCGGGCCTAGGCGGGCAGCCGCCATGCGTGGCCGGAGGTTGTGGCGCGCCGGCGTGCGGGCGCGGTGGCCGTGCCGTGTTTGGTAGCGGGCTGGCTAGCTGGCTGGCGCGGGCGGGCGGACGCGTCTGGCTGGCTGGCGTGGGCGGACACGGCCGCGACGGCCGACGTTTGCTGCGCCGCTCGGGCAACGGTGGCTGCTCGGGCACTGGCGGCCGCGGGCCACGGTGGGGGTTTTAGCAGGCTCTGCGGCGCCACGGATCAGGGCGTGGCACTGCCGCGCCAAGATCGGTGGCGCGGCAAGCCCCTGCCACGTCAGCGGTCAGCGATTCCGGTCGCCACCGCGTCTGCCCACTGCCGCGCCACCATGCATGGCGCGGCACAGGCATTTGGCTGCGCTAGAGCAATAGGCGCGGCCAAAAGTGTTAGTTTTTTAAAAAAAATCGACAGTGTTAGATTTAAAATTAGTTTCCAAAAAGTGTTAAAATTAAAAAAAAATCGCCCTTGCCCTTGAACGTCGCCGCCGCCTGCGTCCCCGCCCGCCCAGCGCCGCCACGTCACCTACACAAGGCACCGCCGCCGTTGAACGGCAGCGCCGCCGCCTCGCCTGCCAGCGCCGCCTCCTCTCCTTCGACTCATATCAAGATAGCTCCCTCTCTCGATTTCTTATTATTATGAATGTTATTTTAGTTAGGGTTAGTGATTTAGCATACTTAGGGTTAGTGATTTAGTATAGTTAGGGTTAATGATTTAGTATAGTTAGGTTAGTGAATTTGTTTATTTAGGTAGGTAGTTTTTAGGGTTTAGGTTGTGTGTTGTAGTATAGTTAAGGTTTGGTTAGGTAGTTAGGGTTTATGTTACTGTTAGTTAGGCCTTTGGGTTTAGGGATTGGTTAGGTATTTATTATTTAGTTAGTTTATAGTAGTTTTTAAGTGTCGGTACTTAGTAGTGCGTGATATGACGATTTGGAATGGTTTGATGAACCTCCTAGCTTCAATGACGTTTGTGTCCGTTTGAATATATAGAAGTTGCTTATTTTTCTAGTGAAGTTGTTTAATATGTCTATTAATGTTACTTTGAATATATACATGTGCTTTCATATTATGTTTCTATTGCATAACAAGTAGTTCAAATTTTGCAATGCTACATAATGTTAATTTGAATACTCTAACCGTTTGTTTATCAATTTGTAATAGGATGACTCCTCCCACGCAGCACCCGTTATACCCCCTTCTTGAGGTGGAGTATGATGAGCCGCACCGAGCACACATCTTGAGTGACACTGACGCAGAGGTGCCCTTGCCTCCTTTGAGGCCCCACACGCACACTAGGGCGCACCAGTGGAACGAGCATTACGCGCTGTACATACGGCGTGCCGGCTTCCTCAAGCATGTCCGTGTTGTTAACTACGGTCTTTCGCCCCTTGACCCAGCACTACTTACTGCAGCTGTAGATAGGTGCGAGTGCCTTCATTGTACGTAAACATTCTTATAACAAATTTGATTCAACTAACAGTCGTTCTATTCTTATAACAGGTGGAGACCTGAGACCCATACGTTCCACCTACCTTGCGGCGAGATGACCTTGACTATGTAGGACGTGAAGGCTATCTTTGGCTTTCGGTTGGAGGGACTTCCAGTGACAGGTATAGTTGACAACGATCATTGGAGGGAGCTGGTGGCTCAGTTCATTGGCTTTCTTCCACCGGACGACGATGTTTTAAAGAAAAATAAGTGAGCAATTTAAGCCTATTTAATACTTGCATTGCTTTCCTACAGCCATCGGGTCGCATTTTCTTTGGTGAATTTCAGGAAAAGTTCCGGTGTTTTGTCGCCGTGGATCACAGAACGCTTTGATTACTTGGACCCATAGGCTGATGAGACTCAGATCGATAGGTTTGCTAGAGTGTGGCTCTGGCACTTCCTTGGTAATTTCCTCTTCCTAGACGCCTCGGGCAACACCATCAATTAGATCTTCCTTGACATACTACACCAACCGTGGGATAACATAGCGGTGTACAGCTAGGGCAGTGTAGTCCTGGCATGGACGTATCGACAGCTATGCGTTGCCTACCGTCGCACCTTAGGGTATACAAACCTTAGGGGATTGCTCGTACCTACTCCAGGTTTGGTGTTGGGAACGATGGCCCGTTGGGAGGCCCCTTGCTACTGGTTTACCGGTAAGTACTTTGGTTCACTATATTCTTCAAGGCAGTTACATATGATTAAATTATTAATGGCTAATTTATTATCGTGTTCAATGCAGCATTGGAACAGACATGATACACTCCCTACAGCTCTGTACATCTGGACACAAGTAGAGTTAATTAGAGGGAATGCGAGGCGCAAGTACAGGGAGTACACGGACGGTCTCGACGTCCTGACACAGCACCAGATTATGCTCTCTTTACTATCATACATGTGTCTTGTTCGATGTACACTATATCACAACCTAACTCAATTACGAAATGTTCAAGTGCATTGGTGTCCTTGGGATGCTCCGGAGCTCGAGTACTATCTGAGTCCTATCACTAGGGATGAGTCAGACGAGTATCGCTGCAATGTCCCTCTTATTTTCTTCCACGTGGTCGAGATTCAGTTGTTGCAGGCAGTTTGAAAGAATGATAGGCTACCCACCACCGCTTTACTCCACTAACCAAGAATTGCACGGGTGCGTTATCGATTAATAACAAAGCTAAAATTCAGAGGTGTGTATGGTATAACTAACAATCGTTCTGTTGTAGGTATGACTGCAGGAAGAGGTACAAGATCAAGGATTAGCGCGTGACATACAACACGTACATCCAGTTGTGGCAGAACAGGGACCGACAGCTGGTTAATGCGGGTCCCCCACATGACCAGCACACCATCGACGAGTACCTGCAGTGGCTTCATAGGTCTATGAGGACACATATCAAGCCCCCATACACTGAGGAGGCGATTGACGAGGACGACGAGGAAGATGTGATCGAAGATGTGTACGACGTTGCCACTAGGGACGACACACAACTACAGAGAGCCCCGCTTCAAAGATACGTGGTAATATACTCGAATGGTACAATTTGTTATCCATTTGGTATCAAGTATGTATACTAAAACTGTCCAACCGCATTTCTGTACCCAGGTGACACAATTGTCAAGGATGTCCAACAAAGCAGCGTTTCGGCTTCACGAGTCTAGAGGGTAGGGGCCAGACATTCTCCAGGCTTTTGTGGAGGTAAACATAAACTTGTCCGTTCCGAAAATGTTTCTTTAGTGTATATGCGTTTGGGAAATGCACTAACTTTAACGTCTATTTATGCAGAAGGTGAAGCGGAGATGCAGGAAGCTAGCTTAGAAGCTGAGCTGCATGGACACTCCTTAGGTGGAACCGGCATTCCTGGCGCGGTCGGGTGGCACGTCTTCTGGCTCTTTGAGGACACCTGCCGGCTCTTCTCAGTCGGTGACAGGTGCCACTTCCGCAGTGCGTACACCACCACATCATAGCGCTGGGAAGGACCCTGCAACCGAGGACGACGACGATGACGACCCCTCAAGCTTCCGCAGACAGCACCACCAGTGGGACGATTGGCCGCAGGACGAGATCAGCATGTCTCAGCTAGGTGGTGCCCCGCTTGGTACCTAAGGAGCCTCACAGGTAGTAACAAAGGTAGTTTCTTTAAATACGTAGGCTCCATGAACTAACGATCATAAAGATTATAAGTAATCGTGCATATCATATACTTGCAGGGTACGAGCCATACGCACCGGCAACGCGACCACACCGACGTTGGCTACACTCCCAATGTGTTGCCCACAAATCCGAAGAGACAGAGGCGTCCGAGAGATCCTTACACTCCTGGGACTTAGTTTGTTATGTCGAACTTATGACGAACAAATATTGTCGTCCGAAACTTGTAGACTCATGAACCAATGAAAATGTTATGTGGCAACTTGTCAACTTGCGCACGGATTTCATTTATTTGCTTCATATTTGTTTCAATGCATCGCGGCAACACTTGTAGTTGTTTACAGCACCAACAGCAGCATCTACACGCACGTCGTCTCAGACTGCAAAAAGTTGGTTCCGATTAGACGGTATGACTAGTCTTGCGTAACAGAGCAAAGCGGCATGACCTATAGTTCAGGGCTATGAAACTAGAGTCAGCAACGCAGTGCTATGTCAAGTCACGATAAATCGATAAGATGGGATTCAGTATATGCAGCGGCATTGAAACAAGAGATAAAATCTAATATGACAAGTACAATGACATAGAAGGGAGATACGAAGTTTGAAAAAAGGTAGATTGAATGGAGAACAGGCTTGACTTTCCTTATCATACTCTAATAGAATAGCTTCTTATTTTTCTTGAGGCTGGTGCGGGGATAGCTTTCATGGAAACAGAGGATACGTATTCGATTGGAAAGGATGGCTCCGTTGTAGCATTATTCTGGAATTCGTATTGGGATTAGATTTGCTGAGGAGCTGTGCCGTTGTACGAAAGTCTATGGATTCAAGGATTTGAAAATTCCTTTGGAATACATCTGATGAAGGGACACACCGTGCATGGCGGCACGGGAGCTTCTGTCACGTCAGCAGCCATGACGCGTGGAAGTGCCACGTCATCCTCCCGCCGCGCCACCGTGCTGCGCCATGGCAATAGGCACGACGAAAAGTGTTAGTTTTGGAGAGAAAAAAACAAAATTTAAAATTAGTTTACAAAAAATGTTAAAAAAAAATCTGCCGCGGACAGAGCAGCTGCCTGCTTCCTTCCGCGTTGCCGCCTCCGCCGCCTCCAGGTCCAGGTCCAGCAGATTCTCTTCTTGCCGCCGCCGGAGTGACAGGAAAACAATGGAGTCTCGTGTTCTGTGTTCATTGTCCCTCTCGATCGGCCTCTGCACGCCGGCGATGACTCAAAGTCTTTGAGCGGAAAGCAGCAGGCGCGCACCTTTTAGGAATGGTTAGTTGTGTCTTTGGATCCGGACTCGGCAAAAAAGAAGACGAATTTGCGTGTCCGCTCCAGATTCGGTCAGCGCACAAATCTCTTGCTGTGATGCTGCCGTCGTACGTGCCGACATGGAATGGATTCTGCGAGCCAGCGGATACATGCACATGCCCGATAGAACGGCCACAGCCTCGGCAGGATTGCTGCTGCTTCCATTTTTCTTCAGATTATTTTCTGAAGCTATCACAAAAGACACGTAAGCTAACTTGGTATGCAAGGTGATACTAGTCGTCTCCCCATTCCATTGGCCCTTGCGCAGGAGAACAGATACGACGCCCTGAGGGAATCGGCGACTAGTATGAAAAAATATACTATAACTACAGGAAAAAAACGCCACGTGGTTCACGGCTGGATTGACAGTGCGGAGGATGATGGAATTTAACAGTGGCATAAACAGTTTGTCTTCTACTGTCAATAGAATTTCTTTTTGGAAAAGTTATATGACAATCATGTGTATCTTCCTTCTCCTGACACCTGAATTTTCGTTTCCATAATCTTCTCCATCTTCTTCGACGCCGACGATCGACATCCATCTAAGATGAGATCCCGGTTTAGGATTGGTGACCCTTACTTCGGTTTGGTGAGAATTTGAGGCTTCGATTTTTGCCTTAGCAAGGGAGGGCTAGAGGAGAAAGGTTGGCCCAGCATCGGTGGGTAGGGCAATAAACCAGGGGTTATGTGCAGTGGTGAAAGATGGTTGGCATGCATGGAGGATCGAGACCGGGAGATAACTCAGTCATATGGCGCAAGGTAATAATGGGGGTGTTATTAGATATGTGTCGACTATATGTACAATTTGGTTATGCTATTAGGAGTTAGGATAGAATTTGAGTTGAACTCTGTATCCTAGGCGGCCATAATTATGAGGCAGTCCCTGTTGTATGAGTGGCTGGTTTGGAGACGGCGAGGTTGCTGGAGCGCACGAGATATGATGCTAGTAGTTTATAGGGAGAAGCGCACGTAGTCATGCCCCAATGATGTATTGATGTAGGCACATGGTTGAACTTGTTAAAAAACATCATGCCTTGGTGCCATTTTACTCACATATTTTCTTCTATGATGTTTATTCTTTCGTGTTGTTTGGTTGGTAGGTATGATTGGGTCTAATTCTAACAGTGCACTCTAATAGGGACTTAGGGAGCCATTGTGGATCCAACAATAGAATCATTTGAGAGGTGAGGAGGGTGAAGTAGGTGCAAGAGGTTACACTCGTTGGGAGGAGAAAAACAAATTAGAGAAGCAAGAAGAAGGCTAGAGGTAGAATAATATACGGTGGCCCTACATGCAGATTTGACGTTGAAAATTTCTAGTTTTTAAGGAGACTTAACTTATCTCATGAAAATTTCTACTTTATAAGGAGATTTAAATTATCTGAAGGGATATAACGTTTTAAAGTAAAGTGTACCAATGGTTTTCCCCATAGTGGAACCCTTGAATTCCATTACCAAATTAAATAGCAACGGACTACAAAGATGTTTAACGGTTTAGTTCCAATTTTACATGCACCGCAAACAATGCCCACATTCCTACCGAAGGCTTGGGAAGAGTGAGGCGGCAAAACAAACAACTAAGGGCACCTGCAATGGCTGACTCATAAGCTAGCTCTAAGCATTTTTTTTAATATTTTAGTAGAAGAGAGAGAAAAGCTACTGTAACTCTTAATCAAGAGCTAGGCTCATACCTATGCTTCAAGATCATGTGAGAGTGTCATGTGGACCTAATCATACTATGAGTCATTGCTAAAAGCTAGCACTATTTGAGAGGTTGGCTTAGAGCTAATAACTGGCTTATACCATTGCGGGTGCCCTAAGAGAAACTGTAAGAGTCTCTTTATATCTTTCCTTATTGATAGGAATAGAGATTTTGTAGAAGAAAAAAAAAACCCTCTAACAACTTCTTTAATCAATCTCCAAATATATTGGCATCCTCTATTCCAAATTTCTCACTAGCTAATAAAGATGAAGAGTGTAGTTAGCTCTCTAGAGTACGCGTAAGATATAAAGAAGTTGTCGGATGATGGAAATATATAGAGAGCAATTTTTATTCAAATAACTTTTCAAATAATGATTTTGAAAGTGAGTTTAAAAAACTCTTGGAGAAGCAAGTAGACCGTGCACTCTCATGGAGTAGCAAACCGAAGCTACTCCAATATATTAACAACTCTATTCCTCTAAGAACGAATTTGCGTTAAAATGTGTCAGTGTTCTTTAAACTTATTCAAAAGTTCCACATGGATATTCGAACTATTCATTTATAGATTTGATTTATAAATTTGCTAAGTGGTTCACTCAAGGTTTGAACTCTCTGGTTAGTAAAAGAATATAGTAATAAATTTATTATTATAAAGATTATAATGATTCTATATTCTAATAACGTACGTATCTAAGGACATAATTTAGTAGAATACAATGATTTTAGTAATTTATTTTTATTATTGTTTATTAATGGAGTAGTTCCCGTAGGACCAGATACTTGACCATACTACTATTTTTTGTTACAATATATATAGAATTTGAAGCTGTAACCTTATGAAAATTATTTTGAAGAGAACTAATAAATCGGGTCATATAAATTTGTATGATCTTAAAGACATTGATCGTCAATGCTTTAAAAGTTTGACCAGGAGCTTGTCCATTTCCTGCCTTCGAGAGATTGGGCAGATCATCAATTACAGATATGTTTATGACCAATTGAGAGGGCAACTCGTACTTGAGTTCGTATGGACCCTTATGCAAGGAAAATGTAGGTGAAACCACGTGTCTATATATTGGATATATTATATATATTCATGCACACACACAGGTCGTCAGCACACAAAAATTACCAACCAATACAGCTTGGAATCGAACAGCGAATACCGTGCAGCGAGCACCGCGGTGAGCAGCAAGCTACTGAGCTCGAGTGCTTGAAGTCGTTAACGTTGTTGCATCTCAGAAGCTTCCATGCATTTCACTAAACCTAGCTTACAAACTAAATATACTACGTACTCAAAGAGCTTGGATCATATAAGTACCACCCAAATACGTTGGATCGTTAGGACTCTCTCCTTCTCTCTTGCAGTCTTGCTCTTCTCCCGTGTGTGGTCACCAGCTTCTCGACGTTTCTTTCATTGTTGAGCTCGTGATAACGCTTGGGATCAGTGGAGGACAACGTACGGTGATCACCCCAACATTCATGGCGTCAAGCCCACAGGCCACCGCAATGTATGCACATCTCTCTCTCTCTCTCTCTCTCTCTCTCTCTCTCTCTCGATTTTGGAAGCAGGAATCACAAGATCGTCGTCATTCCTCCGATCCCTGCATGCAGGGGCACAGGAGAAGAAAGAAACGAATTAGAGGCAGCACCGGCTTCGGAGGGCGGTAATGGCCGCAGCCAGCAGCTAGTGATGCCCGAGGACGGGTATGAATGGAGGAAGTACGGGCAGAAGTTCATCAAAAGCATCCAAAAAAACAGGTATTTATCACCGGAACTCTAGATCTAAAATCCATCGTCACAAACTGCGCATCTTGTGTTATGCATGCCTGGCTTTCATTTCATCAGTGACCTTCTTGAAAGATGTAACTGAAGTTAGAGCATGCAAGGCATACCTTAGCGCTGAATTTAGGTTACTATATATAAATATACTCATCAGCCATGGCTAATCTTATTATATAACGCGAGTTGAACGGTTCATGCATGCATGCATGAAGGAGCTACTTCCGGTGCCAGCACAAGCTATGCGGCGCCAACAGTGGCGGAGCCAGGATTTATACTCAGGGGGGCCGGCCGTCAGAAATTATACTTAGGGGGGCCGGCTCGGTCTTTTTCATTGCGATAATTTTATTATCTAGTTGTGTTTTGTATAATTATATTATCTAGAATATATTAATAGATATATATGACAAGAATTTTATATAATCTCCCTCTTAATATAAATAAAAAATATTAAGTCATACTACTATTTTTTGTTGTTGTGAAACATTGGGGGGGGGGGCATGGCCCCTGCCAGCCCCCCCTTGGCTCCGCCAGTGGGCGCCAAGAAGAAGGTGGAGTGGCACCCGCGGGACCCCAGCGGCGACCTCCGCATCGTCTACGACGGCGCGCACCAGCACGGCGCCCCGGCGGCGGCGGCAGCGCCTCCTCCCGGCGGACAGCTTCAGGGCGGCGGCGCCTCCGACTCCAACAGATACGAGCTGGGCGCACAGTACTTCGGCGGGGCCCGGTCGCAGTGACTCGGGTCGGCGGGTCTAACCATTACGAGCTGGGCGCTCAGTACTTCGGCGCGCGGGTTCCCGGCCCCGCATTGATCCAATTTTTTACTATTTAACTTTTTTTTTAATAAAATTTATATTTGGTTTCGAGAGACTTAAACTCATCTTTGTATCTTAGGATCGACGCCATAAGTCCTGATGCCAAGGTAACCCGTCTCGACGCCACAGATCTTGCATCGGCTGGGCCGGCCGACCCCGGTGGAGGGTCCGGGACAGACACGGACACAGTCTCATCCTGCTCCTGGCCGCCGTACGTTCGATCTCCATCCAAGGGGTGTTTAGTTCCCACCAAAGCACTATGTAAAAAGAAGATTCCTCGTCACATCAAACTTACGGTACATGCATTAAGTACTAAATGTTGACGAAATCAAAAACTAATTGCACAGTGTGGTTGTACTTTGCTAGACGAACATTTTGAGCCTAATTAGTCAACGATTAGACAATTATTACCAAATACAAACAAAATACTATTGCGCAACAGTGCATTCGTCGGCGCCGATTCGGACAAACTAAACGAGGCCCAACCATGACGAGCGAGCAGCCAGCAGCCACCCTGCACCAGCAGACGGAGAGAGAGAGAGAGCGACCTGTGCATGTGCCTTGCTTCGCATCGACATTACAAAAGCAGTCAGCAGCAACAGCAACAGCAAAAACAGTGAGGGTAGCTAGCGAGGTTAAAATTTTTGGGTGTCATATCGGATGTGTCGGAATAATGTTGGGAGGGGTTTTTGATACTAATAAAAAAATAAATTACAGAACCCATCATGAAACTGCGAGACAAATCTAATGATACTAATTAATCGGTCATTAGCACATGTGGGTTACGGTAGCACTTAAGGCTTTTTATGGACTAATTAGGCTTAAAAGATTCGTCTCGCGATTTTATCGAGAACTGTGCAATTAATTTTTGTTTCATCTACATTTAGTACTCCATGCATGTGTTCAAATATGCTCTTTTACTGTAGGAGGCAAAAAATTTTGGAAACTAAACAAGGCCTGAGCAGCAGGCGCGCATCAACTCTGTGGCGCCGAGCTCGGCGCCATATGTTCTAACGCCGAGATGCTGGCCACGTAGGATTTTCTTCTGTGCACAGTTAGGCACCTCGGTGTCAAGATCTGTGGCGCCGAGACGTGTTACCTCGGCGCTAGGACTCATGGCGCCGACCTAGGGCCCACAGTTTAAGTCTCTCAGAGGACCAAATATAATTTTTATTAAAAAAAGGTCAAATAGTAAAAATTTGGCCGCATTGACTAACTAGCTCCGAGTTTAAGAGATCTGTCGACGTCGCTCGCTCGCCGTCGCCGCTCATCGCGTGGTGCCGGCGAGTCCCTGTGGCGGTGGGGGTGCCCGCCGATTGGCCTTGCACCGGTGCAGCGAAGAGCGAACGAACCTGGTGGCTCGCAGTGCTGGGGATTAATCATTGGTGTCAAAGCAGATGTACACGTACGAAGTGTAGTTGTATATATTCTACTCCTAGTAGAGCTACTGTATCGACCACGTATGTTGTGCATCGCAGTGTTTTATAATTATTACAGCATGTTCACTTAAGAAACTAGAAGCCATGTTTATGTAACCTCATTGTTCCTCGAAAAAAATATGAGTATAATAGCGCCTCCAAATTTTTTTTCTAAAATTTATTATCTAAGTCATCATTTGGAGATTTGGAGAGTCATTTGAATAAAAATTAACTTTTTAGAAATTTTTACTATATCTTTAATTTGTACCCTCGAACAGGTTTGGCTAGCGAGAAATCTGGAATAAAGAATGCGTATATTTAAATATCCAATTAAAAAAGGTTGTTGACATGTATTTTTTTTCGGCATATGATCTATATTCTTATAAAATTAGAAAGGTGGCTCGGTTCGCTTGTTTTATAATCCGTACTTTTCAGCTTGTTTTTTCAGTCGGAACCGTGTTTTCTCTCACAATAAATCGCTGGAATAGTGTTTTGTCTTGTTTTTTCAGCGAAACGAACGGGGCCAAAAAGTTTCTTGAAGTTGCTCTAAGAATTTGGCACCACTTCCATATAAACTAACTAAAGCCTAGAGAAGAAAATTGTGAAGGTGTCATGGACAACCACAACATGCTATGCGACGGTGCCAGTCCCACGTAGAATTTTTTTTCCAACTCCCAAGACCAACATAAACAAGAAAATAAACATTATGTCATGGAGAACCACGCATAAGAAACATATATATTTGTTGAATATAAATATGGTGAAGGCGTGGAAAAACCAAACTCTAAATTCAGTAAGGTTGTAAATATATACCTAATAATAAAGAGATAAAATTTCTCTCCACCTTTTTTTTGTCCGTCCATTTTTTGGTCCATCTGCATGTAACTACCGCATAAGGAAGAGTTTCTTTCGTCCAGACTTATATAAACTCGTGCTCATACAAGTTAGAATAACTCTTGTTTAGTACGACACGGAGTCCGATTCCAAAACGTATTAGGTCGTGTATGTGATCTGGACTCATACACCTCGTTCTATTACTTTTTTTGAGTGCATGTGGGGTGCTATTTGTTTTCCTATTTTTTCTTTCCCTGCGAAACCAATCCAACTTCAAAAACAAAACGTGAAAAGGGGAAAAAAAAGAAACACAATGTGCGAAAAAAACTAAATAAAGTAAACAGAAAGGGGAAGAAAACAATCTATACCTAATACTAAAGAGACAAAATTTCTGCCTTGTTTTTTTCGTTCAGCTCCCAATCACCGGCTCGGTCTCGGTCTCGCAACGCTCACCATGTTGCTGATCTCTTTTCGGTTGCCCGAGATTAGGAGTAGGGAAGAGAATAGAAAGAAATACGGGGTTTCAGATGTAAAGATACTAGAGAGAAAGAAAAGGTATAGGGCCTTAATAGTTTTTGAAATATATCAGAGTTCTTATGCAAAATGTTCATATCCGAGTGAGCCTCTCCTGGTGGGTTTCTTTTTTGACCTGGGTTGAATCTTTGCAGTTGGGCCGGCTTCATTGTGGGCTGGACCAAGCCCATGCAAGCCTTTTTCTTTCATTTTTTTCTTTTTCTATAAAAACAGAGATATTACAAAATTCGCCAAAATCATAGAAAAATAATAAAAATATCAAACCAGTTTTGTTAGCTTCATAAAGATGTGATCTATGCATAGATGTTATGTTGTGCTTTGTCTATTGGTGTGTTAAATCATCGTTGCATATGATGTATGCATATAGGTTCGGCAATGACTGAGAACGTGCCAGAGGCAGACCCCAAATGCGCGGAGGTGGTCGAGGAGTATGAGGAGAAGGTCCTCGTCATCAGTGTTCTTGAAACCTTCACTAACTTTTCGTTGTTCAACTCCTGCCCAAGGCTAGCCCAAGTGCATAACTCCATACTTTTCAGCACTTATTATGTTTGTTTGCGCATTATGTTTTGATCTGAGCACTACTACAGAAATTTTTTTCGAGGCCGGCAAAAACGATTAACCGAGGCGGGCATCGCAACCACCTCAAGACAAAGGTCACGGTAAATGGGATATTTTTTGAGGCGGTTAGATTGCCGTCTCGGTTAATCGAATAAAAAACAAAAAAGGAAAACCCGTGGATAAGGCCGTCGAGCCCATCCACGGGCCCGCCGAGCCCATCCACGGGCTGCCGCCGCCACCGCCGCTCGCCGGTGCCAGCATCCTCGCCGGACCGCCGAGATCCGGCCACCCGACACTAGATCCGGTCGCTCGTCGTCGGATCCGGCCTCCGGCCATCGGATCTGCGAGCAAACGAGGGGAGGGGAGGAGCGCTGCCGGATTCGACCACCCTCGCCACCGGAGTTGATGCTCGTGACGTCGGATCCGGCTTCCCCTGCCGCCGTGACACCAGATCTAGCCTCCACCGTCTCCATAACATCGGATCTGTGAGGGAGAGAGAGGGTGAGGGACGGATCCTCCCTGGATCTGAGAGAGGAAAGAGGATGAGGACATATGTAACACCTCTTGTGTTACGAGCTTGTTTAGCACCGCGATTTAGGCCTAAAAAATTATCGAACCGATTTTCTCGGATTTTAAAATTTAAAAACCAGTTTTTCCCGTCAACGGTAAAAATCAGAAATTATATTTTAAATCGCTAATTGTGGCGAATTGTTTTGCGCAAAATAATTACATAACACCTAATATTTTGTTCTATGGCTGTGTATGGAGTAGGAGCTGTCGCGTGAAATGTTTAGGGATGGTGGTCGATAGGATTTAAATCTTTTAGAGTGCCAACGACGTATCGCTATTCACATTTGTGTCGCACCGTGTTGTCGAGTCCCGTCGTCGTGCCACTGCTCCCTCTCCCTCGCTTGCGTCGTGTCCGATATTTTTATGTGAGTGCCACTGTTCGATTGCCCATTTCATCGCGTCGTCTCTACTTCAATAAGGGCCATGGTCTTGTCCATGTCAACCGGCACGCCCTGCCGGCCTCGTTGGGCCAGGCCGTCTTGCCGTAGTGTTTAAGAAGTAACCGAGCCCGCACACGTCTCCTTGCTTGTTCGTCTTGAGCCAGTCTGTCTCTGCTTATCCTTGCTGCCTGCCGCTGCTGTCTGTCTCTGTGCCGAGGTCAAGTTGCTACTGCTGTCTGTCTCTGTGTCAAGCACCCGACGTGTTCGCAGTGCCAGCGTGTGTACGACGTGTACCTCCCTCGTGCTGCTTCCTGTTCCTTCCTTTTCTACTATTGTGGAGGAGATGCTTCCTGTTCCTTCCTTTTCACCAAGAATAGAATCAACACCGGGTTCTGATTGCTAAATACGTGACTCACATGAATAGTGTAGTCAGGACTGCAGATCGATTTGGTAAACTGTAGGGTCATTTTTGCATTATCGAGCGCCCTCTCTGGACCCTGGCCACGCGGGCCGACTTGTTGGGCCACGTGCGTCCGCGCGTGGGCCGGCCTGCTCATGCTGCCAGCTTGGTCCGCTTGCGCCTGGGCCGGCCGTGTCCCAATCCTGCTTGGGCTGCCGCACCCGTTACGCACCGCGTGGGCTGGCCGCTCATCCTCTGGGCCTCGTGCCTCTATGGGCCGCGCGCCCTGCCTGGGCCACGCCGCGCTACTGGGCCACCGCCGCGCCGCGAGGGCCCATGCGCATGCCCGCTCGTCTGCTGGGCCAAAATGGGTTGCCTTCCGTCCTTTACGTTATATAAATGCTTTTCTAATACAGGTTTCTAGATTAACTTGTAAAATCAATATAAAATAGTATAGGGGTCCACAAATGATGAAACCAATTTTATTAGTCTCCTAAAATCATGATCTACTTGTTAGTATATTTTGTTCACATAGTTTGATAATATTCTTGGAAGCTATATAATTAATTTAAGGTACTTAATATGGGAAATATATAAACTTGTAGAGATTGTTGTGATAAATTGGTAATTGTGTTGGATCTGAAATTTTTTACAGTAGGCTCCTAGCAATATTAGGTACTCACTGTAATTTTTGTAGCTCCAAAATAATTAGTTTGCTAGATAAACAGTGATGCCCTATTTCAAATAATGATTAAATCAATGGAATGAAATAAAGAAACGCCTTGGAATTGTATAACTAAAACAATTGTTGGGAAATAACGTCTTATTCGACAACATGGATAGTTAGCCTAAGTACGATTATCGTTAGAACTAGCTCGTTAATTTGAGAGGCGTAAATCGTATTTTACGAGCCATGGTTGCAGTTGATTAATTATGTCTTTGTATTGTATCGCATTGCATATCATGTAGGAACGATGATGGATCAACAGATCAATTAAAGGATGATTGGGAATTTAAAGATGGTGTAATGGTATTCTCTTCAGGAGATGATGCAATGGGCTTTCTATTCAGTTGATGGTGGATTATCCGAAGATGCAGATACTAACTTTTTAAGATATATCTTACCTAGGCAAGCACCGGTGCATAACCTCTACTTTTCTACAGTTTAAATTATATGCGTGCATTAAGTTTTAAGGAGTTGAATGAAACCCACTTGCATATATATATATATATCTTTGTCATATGAGTCTTACTAATATGACAGGATCGGATATATTGCGATGCTATAGGAACCGGTAGAAGTCGAGTGATTGCCTATCACTCGCGAGATATAGGAAATATGTTACTATATTATTATTACTTGAAAAATATAAATGGTAGAAAGAAAAATTGTGACCGGGCAGGGATATGGTTGGGTATTGGTGGGTGTAAGAGGTTGTGTCGCCGTGGACGCGGGGCATGGCTTGGTTAAACTGCTTTCCCTGTCTGTGTCGGTTAAGGACCTGTCGTTGCATAAGCCATCGAGGCAAGTCACAGATTTATTATCCCGAACACATACTTGTGTATGGGCGCTTGGAAGACTTGTTGCACTCTTGTCGTGGGTTCTGGCTATTGCCGGACCAACTGTCAGGGTTTTGTTTCGGTGGAGGAGGTCCTTGCACCACACTGAGTCCGGAACTCAAGGGCCGGGGCTTGGAGTCCCAGTTTGAACGGGAACCTAGGACCCCAGGATAGGAGGATGATGGGTTGGTCCTGCTTGTGCTTTGAGTACAATCGGGGCGTGTGTGTTTGGGGTACCCAGCTGGGGACATTGGTTCGCGAATCGCCGCTGAGTCTGTATGGCTTGTCTTATGCCTAGCACCATAGTAAGAACTGAAAGATGAAAGATGGAAAAAGAAAATCTGATTGATTACCACCTTCTTGAAAGTAGCACAGGTGCTTACATAGAATGGTTAGTTAATGAACCAATGCGGCTATTAATAAAAATCGAATATAAGGACGCACGCTTAGCAATGCTTCCTGCAAATGCAATAAACTCACAAGCCAGATAGCCTTGCATATCCTTAGAGTCTTTTCTTTTCTCCTGTCGGGTAAGTCTTGCTGAGTACAATTGAGTACTCAGGGTTTTATTCCCCCTGTTGCAGGTGACAGGTCGATGCTAGAGCTGACCCTTATGTGTGGATACCTCCTGGTGGGCTCAACGAGGATTCCTTTACGCTGCGATCGTAGTTTTTATTTATAACTCTCACCAAATGCTTTTATAAATGAAAGTTTCATAATCTGTTGTCGTAGTTTATATATCAATACTTCTCATATCATGATTAGATATTTATTTCTGCTGTAATTCTGATCACATATTTATATTCTGTTGTTCAATTAAATTGTTTATAACTCTGATAATATGATTACATTATGCTGTTATAATATTAAATATTATACTCTGATGTTGCATTAAAAGTGATGTAAGAAATGGTAAAGAATGATGTAAGCTTTATTCTCTCATTTGTGATCCTGATGGAAAAATGTGAATTATCGGGTTCTCCCCTGAGGTGTGCCCGACGGAACCGAGTAATTTAGTGTTTGCCTTGGGGTGCTTAGTGTCTAATGGAAGACGAGCACTCCTAGGAGGCATTAGATTAGGCGGTTCTGCCACAGGTGGTATCAGAGCGTAAACGACGAAATAAAGCTTCGAAAACCTATTCTAAACTAAAATTTGACAACCTATTTTTGCAAAAAAGTTAGGACATTCAACGGCGAAGTTATATAAGTAGCCCTATTACTTTGGTTATGTATCCATGATAGATGGCACTCTGCTGACTTAGGTAGACTTAATCAATTTTTCTGGAGGTACACTGACCCGAGTATAGTCCGATAGTATCGACTAGCTACAGGGAGAGAACGATGTGCCAAAAATCTAAGAACGGTTGCCCTATATGTTGGCAACAGTGAAAGGACGTATAGGACGTGCATTCATGCATATCCTATTTATACATTGTAGCGCTTGTATTGCTTGCAGATATGCCATACATAGGTGTCACGCATGTCGTATTGTGCACGACTGGCTCATTTCTGTTTCAGAGTTAGGTCCGCACTGTGGCTTCGTGCTTCGCGTTCGCCCATGGTTCATGCTGGTCATGACACACGTCTCCCCGTACCCCTTTTCTATGCTCTTGTCGGACCCTTTCTCTGTAGTCATACTAGTCAGTAATGGCATCGCATGTCGCTCATCTCGAACGCGCGGAATTTGGTCGATTTGTCGTAGTGATCCCGCGCGGGAACCCTGGTGGACTATGTCCAGACCACTGAATGCTCGCCTTTATAAGTAGAGCATGGCTTAGCCATTGGTACCACCACTCGGCGCACTTTAGCTCGCTTAGCTTTTCCTATTAGCAAGCTTTTTGCTCAGCCTTCCTCACCACCACCGTTAGAAATGGCAGGAGCCTAGGTTAGTAGTTACTGCCTTAACGTTGAAGGTTTTCCCAGAATCCTGCATGTCACCCTACAAAAGCTCAGAGTCAAAGATCATCCTGAGTATGTGGGCCGTGAGTATGAGGAGCATGGCACCGAGCGGTGTGAGGTTACCGTCTACATCGGGAAGAGTGAAGAGTTCCCCAACTTGACTGAAGGCTAGAGTGTGACCGCAACCAGGTTTCGCTTCATCGACACCTACCAGGTTGTGGCCCACAAAGCCTTACGATACCTCTGCCAGATCTATTAGGAGCCCATTGCCCGTACCCCCATGCGGTTCTTTCCACCTTTGGATAGGAATCGGCGGGCATGGAGGGCTCGCATGGAGGCCTTGCAAGGGCGGGATGCGCCAGAGGACAGTCCAACCGTGGTACACTTGACCATGTACCTGCTTGCTCTGGATGAGCAGTATGACCAGCAAGCCTTGGAACTGAGGATCTGCCTTTGACGAGCGGAGGAAGCTGAGATATTCAACCGGATGCTCTAGGTGCAGCTCGCTGAAGCGCATACCATTGCTGCAGCTGCTGAGAGCCGGGAGACTACCATGTCGGAAGCCCTAAAGGAGGCAGAAAATTGGCATGTCCATCAGCTGGGTGAGGCCTATCTGTTCACTAGGGCCAAGCGGAGGACGCTGGTTGATGAAAGGTAGGATGCCCCGATCTTGGAGGGGATCCCTATCCACCCGCCTGAAAGAAAGAGAACCGATGATGCAGAACCGCCAGCACCTCCACCTTTGGAAGTGTTAGAAGTCGAGCCCTTGGTTCCTCTCACTCAGCCATTGCCACAAGAAGATGCAGACCCATAACCAGGGCAGTAGAAGGATCCGTCGTGCCCGAGAATGATGATGCGTGGCTAGAGTAGCTTAGTTGCCTTGGAATGTTATACCCGTAGTAGTAGTGCTTTTCGTCGCTATCCTCAGGTATTGTACTCTTGCCGTCGTTGTCATCCATAGTAGTTGAGATCGTCCGACCGTAGGTGAATGCTGTGTCGTGAATGGGAGTCTGAATGCATGTACGTTGTACCCGTATAAGACCGTTGGAACATGCATTTTATTTATTTCGCTGTGTTTATTGCGTTCATCTACCTTAAGTTTGTTAGATGTGCTTAAGAGTTTCATGGGTGATATTAAGTGGGTTATAAGAGAAGTTGCCATTCAGATGGCAGCAGATCAGTCGTGATTGGAGAACATTGGACACTATATCGACTAATTATGGATGTCCCAGCAGAACACTTGAATCTCTTTAAATCAAATCCGCCGTTAGGTTTCAATTCCTTGTCCCTTGTTGTGAAGGGAACCCTTATTGTTTGAATCTTCCCTTGCACTACTCCCCTTATTCTGTGGTCTATGACCCCACCGCCTTCGTGGCGTGTAAGTTGGTAGTAGTTGCCTGGTTAATAGCTTATGGTGTCATGATGAAACCGGAGGCTCTCTGTAGAACAGCTGCCACATGTGACACTGCTCAGCACGCGCTGGTATCAAGGTTGTTAATCAAGTACCTTTACCAAGTTACACCGCCATACCACTTTTGCTACAAATAATTTCCTTGGAAATGTTTAGGTGTTCAAATAGGAAATCCACAATAGGTTGATGACATAGTGTTCTCTCTAAGTAAACAAAAAAGGGAGTTGGTTTGGAGGAAGAAAGTATGCCATGGTCTCAGTCTACATGAAAAACAGATGTGGTCGAGTAAAGGAAAGAAAAAGAAGAGTAGTAAGGGAAGTTAGCCTCGTGTAGTCGAGAGTGATTGTAAAAGCCTAAGTGGACGTCATGTCTCTAGCCCTGTGTTTAGTTGACCGCGCTACGCATGCTGGGTCATTTTGCCGTGTGCCCTACGAACGCTGTCTGTATCGGGTCCTTAGCTCCCTGTTCTCGCGTGGCCGTGGCATCGTGCCGCACTCGCCGTCTTTGTGCACTGTATGTTTCCCCTTTTTCCCAGCATCCGGTTGGCTCTCAACCCCCACGCTCGTCCCTCGTACTAGACCCCCCCTTTTCCCCTTCCTTCTGTCTTCTGTTGTGAACATGGTTGCCCGCACGCCTGCCTCGTCGAGCGGACCCCCTCTCCTCTCCTCTCCCTTATCTTCTGCCCACTCGCGTAGGAAGCGCACCTTGTCCGACCTTATCTCCATAGCATGACCCATCTGTGTACCCTATCCATGTCACCTCCAACTCCAGTGGGTTGTGCTCCACCTCCGTTTGCCACTATAAGATCTCCTTGGTCCTTGCTCTTCTTCTTCATCCCATTCCCTCGCATTCAGAGCAGAGCTACGAAATCTAGTCGATAGTGTGAAGCTAGGTTCATCAGTCCAAGGTGATGGTGTAATCTAAGAAGAAGAAAGGATCTGGTTTTCAGAGAAGTTCAAGTCTACCTTTGGATAGCTCGATTTTAGGGTTAGCGATATTTTACTTCTCAATTGACTCTTTTTGGATCTATTGGTGCTACACCATGTTTTGGATAATCATTATCTTGTTGTTTCTCCATTGCCCTCGTCTATCTTGACTTCTGGATTAAGTCTCGGTTGTACCAAGTTGCTCTTAACCATGTATCCCTAAATCCCCGTGTGGTTTAGCATTCGAAGTCGTGTAATCTTTCGTGTAATCCCTAATCTACAGAATGTGATAGCGTTTTTCCCTCTTCTGGTTCTTGCTTCGAATCTCAGGATGAGATTCTTTTTAAGGGGGGTTGGTTGTAACACCTCTTGTGTTATAAGCTTTTTTAACACCGCGATTTAGGCCTAAGAAAAATTACCGAACCAATTTTCTTGGTTTTTAAAATTTAAAAAACCAGTTTTTCGCGTCAACGGTAAAAATCAGAAATTATATTTTAAATCGCTAATTGCGGTGAATTGTTTTGCGCAAAATAATTACATAACACCAAATATTTTGTTCTATGGATGGATATGGAGTAGGAGCTGTCGTGTGAAATGTTTAGGGATGGTGGTCGATAGGATTTAAATCTTTTGGAGTGCCGACGACGTATCGCTTTTCACATTTGCGTCGCACTGCATCGTCGAGTCCTGTCGTCGTGCCACAGCTCCCTCTCCCTCGCTTGCGTCGTGTCTGATATTTTTATGTGAGCGCCATCGTTCGATTGCCTGTTTCATCGCGTCGTCTCTACTTTGATAAGGGCCATGTCAACCAACACGCCCTACCGGCCATGTTGGGCCAGGCCGTCTTACCGTCGTGTTTAAGAAGTAACCGAGCCCACACGCGTCTCCTTGCTTGTTCGTCTTGAGCCAGTCTATCTTTGCTTATCCTTGCTGCCTGCCGTGGCTGTCTGTCTCTATGCCGATGTCACGTTGCTGCTGCTGTATGTCTTTGTGTCGAGCACCCGACATGTCCGTAGTGCTAGCGTGTGTATGACGTGTACCTCCCTCGTGCTGCTTCCCGTTCCTTCCTTTTCTACTGTCGTGGAGGAGACACCCCAGCTTTGGTCTGCTGCTGTTTGCTCTGACCTTGCCTGCTATGGCTTGTCTGAGTCTGTCCTCACTTGTCTAGACTGCTTCTCGGCCAAGCCAAGCATCCGACTGACAGCGTCCCAGTCGCCTTGGCCTACTCCCCACGCCCCTTCTTTTCTCCTCTCCACGATCTCTACCGGGCCACAGCAACTGAAACGCCTCATGTCCGCCGGAAGCTTCTCACTTTCACTGCTTGCTACTACGCCCCACCGCCACGCTTGTGCCAGCTGCTCCACTCCCATCCCTCTCAAGCGCCGCTCCACCTCCGCGCCGGCCTTTCACCATGCGCGTGCCCCGGCCCCGCGCAGACCTACGGCTCCTCGACACGCCCAAGCCGTAGCGCCCTGCTCACCGGTGCCCCGCCATCATCCGCGCCGGTGAAGTGCCCCTACTGTTTCCTTCCCGCGTGCGACTCCAACTGCTCCAATCTGCCATAGCCGCCCTTTTCCCACCGCGCACGCGCTTGGCTGCTGCGCCCTCGGCCCCACGCTGGACCCCAGTCACAGCGCCGCTCCTCCCGTGCTGCGTGCCGGTGCTCTTGCTGCTCCTCCGGTCCTCCTCTGTCATGCGCCCGAGCCGTAGTGCCACTACATGGCCCTGTGCCGCATCCGCGTCGTCTGTCGTCCGTACGTGTGGCCGGCCGCTTCTCGCACCTACGGCCGCTCCCGCCACCCAAGCAGCAGCACCCCACCGTTGTCCCGCGTGTCCGCCGAAGGTTCTACCCTTCCTCGGCACCGATGGCTCGCTGGAGCACGACGACCTCACCCTCCCCTGCATCGAGCACCCGAAGGTGTCCTCCATTGCCTCCACCAGCGCTACCATCACCGCCCATGCTCCGCCCGCGCCGTCCACCGTGTCGCGCCACCTCGGGTGCGCTGTGGCTGTCCATCGCTGCCCCGCCTCGATCCGCCACCGGTGAGTCGCTTCCATGGCCTATGGATGGCCTCCTCTGCTCCATGCCCTGCTTTGAGAAGGAAGGAAGGGAGAGAATCCAAGAATAGAATTAATACCGGGTTCTGATTGCGAAATACGTGACTCACATGAATAGTGTAGTTAGGACTGCAGATCGATTTGGTAAACTATAGGGTCCTTTTTGCATTATTGCGCGCCCTCTCTAGACCTTGGCTGGGTGGGCTGACTTGTTGGGCCACGTGCGTCCACGCGTGGGCCGACCTGCTCGCGCTGCTAGCTTGGTCCGCCTGCGTTGGCCTTGTGCCAATCCCGCCTAGGCCGCTGCGCCCTTTACGCGCCGCGTGGGCTGGCCGCTCATCCGCTGGGCCTCGCGCCTCTGTGGGCCGCGCGCGCCGCGTGCCCTGCTAGGCCACGCCTGGTCGGTGGGCCACGCCATGCTACTAGGCCACCGCCGTGCCGTGAGCGCCCGTGCGCATGCCCACGCGTCTGCTGGGCCGAAATGGGTTGCCTTCGGCCCTTTACGTTATATAAATACTTTTCTAATATAGGTTTCTTGATTAACTTGTAAAATCAATATAAAATAGTATATGGGTCCAAAAATGATGAAACCAATTTTATTAGTCTTCTAAAATCATGATCTACTTGTTAGTATATTTTGTTCACATAGTTTGATAATATTCTTGGAAGCTATATAATTAATTTAAGGTACTTAATATTGCAAAAATATAAACTTATAGAAATTGTTGTGATAAATTGGTAATAGTGTTGGATCTAAATTTTTTTACAGTCGGCTCCCAGCAATATTAGGTAGTCACTGTAATTTTTGTAGCTCCAAAATAATTAGTTTACTAGATAAACAATGATGCCCTATTTCGAATAATGATTAAATCAATAGAATAAAATAAAGAAACGTCTTGAAATTGTATAACTAAAATAATTGTTGGGAAGTAACGCCTTATTCGACAACATGGATAGTTAGCGTAAGTACGATTGTCGTTAGAACTAGCTCGTTAAGTTGAGAGGCGTAAATCATATTTTATGAGCCACGATTGTAGTTGATTAATTACATCTTTATATTGCATTGCATTACATATCATGTAGGAATGATGATGGATCAACGGATCAATTGAATGATGATTGGAAATCCGAAGATGATATAATGGTATTCTCTTCAGGAGATAATGCAATGGGTTTTCTATTCAGTTGATGGTGGATTATCCGAAGATGCAGATACTAACTTTTTAAGATATATCTTACCCAGGCAAGCTCCGGCGCATGACCCCTACTTTTCTGCAGTTTAAATTATATTTGTGCATTAAGTTTTAAGGAGTTGAACGAAACCCACTTGCATATATATATATATATATATATATATATATATATATATATATATATCTTTGTCCTATGAGTCTTACTAGTATGACAGGATCGGATAGATTGCTATGCTACATGAACCGGTACAAGTCGAGTGATTGCCTGTCACTCGCGAGATATAGGAAATATGTTACTATATTATTATCACTTGGAAAATATAAATGGTGGAAAGGAAAACTGTGACCAGGCAGGGATATGGTTGGGTATTCTGGGTGTAAGAGGTTGCGTCGCCGTGGACACGGGGCATGACTTGGTTACACTGCTTTCCCTGTCTGTGTCGGTTAAGGACCGATCGTTGCATAAGCCATCGAGGCAAGTCACAGATTTATTATCCCAAGCACATACTTGTGTATGGGCACTTGGAAGACTTCTTGCTCTCTTGTCGTGGGTTCAGCTCTTTCTGGACCGACTGTCAGGGTTTTGTTTTGGTGGAGGAGGTCCTTGCGCCGCACTGAGTCTGGGTCTCAGGGGCGGGGGTTTAGAGTCCTAGTTTGGACGGGGACCTAGGATCTCAGGATAGGAGGGTGATGGGTTGGTCCTGCTTGTGCCTTGGGTACAAGCGGGGCGTGTGTTTTCGGGGTACCAGCTGGGGACATTGGTTCACGAATCGCCGCCGAGTTGGTACGGCTTGTCTTATGCCTAGCACCGTAGTAAGAACTGAAAGATGAAAGATAAAAAAGGAAATCTAATTGCTTACCACATGCTTGAAAGTAGCACAGGTGCTTACATAGAATGGTTAGTTAATGAACCAATGCGGCTATTAATAAAAATCGAATATAAGGACGCACGCTTAGTAATGCTTCCTGCAAATGCAATAAATCCACAAGCCAGATAGCCTTGCATATCCTTAGAGTCTTTTCTTTTTCTCCTGTCGGGTAAGTCTTGCTGAGTACAATTGAGTACTCAGAGTTTTATTCCCCATGTTGTAGGTGACAGGTGGATGCTAGAGCTGACCCTTGTGTGTGGATACCTCCTGGTGGGCTCAGCGAGGATTCCTTATACTGTGATCGTAGTTTTTATTTATAACTCTCACCAAATGCTTTTATAAATGAAAGTTTCATAATCTGTTGTCATAGTTTATATATCAATACTTCATCATGTCATGATTAGATATTTATTTCCGCTGTAATTCTGATCACATGCTTATATTCCGCTGTTCAATTAAATTGTTTATAACTCTGATAATATGATTACATTCTGTTGTTATAATAATAAATATTATACTCTGATGTTGCATTAAAAGTGATGTAAGAAATGGTTAAGAATGATGTAAGCTTTATTCTCTCATTTGTGATCTGATGGAAAAATGTGGATTTTCGGGTTTTCCCCTGAGGTGTGCCCGATGGAACCGAGTAATTCAGTGTTCTCCCTAGGGTGCTTAGTGTCTAATGGAAGACGAGCACTCTTGGGAGGTATTAGATTAGGCGGTTCTGTCACAACATACCTCTTCCGCGGCCAGGGAGCTGCCACCGCCGCCGCGGCCAAGGAGCGCTGCCACCACCGCCAGGCTAGGGAGAGAGCGGAGTGAAGGGCGCCGTCACCTTGGGGAAAGGGAAGGGCAGGCGCCGCCGATGTGGGGAGGGGCGGGCGCCGCTGCCATAGAGAGAGAGAGAGAGTGGAGAGAAGGAGAGAGTGGAAGGATGGGGCGATAGGATGGGGGAGGGGCACGGTGTCGCCGTAGGGCTAGGGGCGCGTCGGGGCTGGGGGGTTGAGTGAGTGAAACCCTAACTTCCCCTGTATATATATAAACCCGATATTGAATTGGATATGGGCTTGCCCGCCTCCGAAAATAGGGGTATTTTCGGAGGTAGGTCACTTATAGGTCCGCCTCGGTTAATAGATTTTAGGTAACCGTCTCTGTAAATTGATTTTGCGAGGCGTTTTTTTACCGCCTCGGTTAATAAAAAACAATTGGCTCGGTTAATCCGAGGTATTAACCGAGGTGGTTGGAATTCCTGCCCGCCTCTGAGGCCTATTCCAAAATGCCTCGTAAAATATTTTTTTAGTAGTGGAGGAGAAGTATTTACACCATCTGATGTAGTTTTGATTAGAAACCAAACTTATTTTTAAGAAAATATAAATTAGTCAGTGACACAACTAATTATTTCATGAACCGGAAACTTCGCATATTATTATCTAATGAAATCTAAATAAATGTATTTATGTAACTCCTGACGAGGACTGTCGTGTGAAAATTCAAGAGAGGTCTCAATCACTGGTGGACAGACAAATCCTTGACATATTGACAAAAAAAAGTTACGGAGGTTGATATGATGCATCAAAAAAGCTACAAAGGTCGATATTGAGTCATAGAAACACGTGGATATTTTGAAAAATTAAAGTTATGATATACTTATAGCTAAATAATTATGTGCTTTGCAATGAATAGAAAAATATACCAAGGTGTATTTTAATTTGATATAGGTTTAGTAAGACATTGTTATTTATTATCAGCATTATCTTATATTATGGATATCACGGTCATTATAAAATAAATTATAACGGATAAAACATAATTAGATATGTACCATTCACGTCATCGTTTTGCATGAATATTTCATAGTTTTTATTTCTATTGCAACGCACGGACATATTTACTAGTAAACATAATATATGCAGGTGACACCTAATTTGGCTCCGTGCATGCTGTGGTATCAGTGCTGTTGTGAAAACCAAACAGCTAAGGAAAAAACAAAGGCTCCGTCCGGCTAGCTGGAAAAATGACTGATGCTGATGCTGATTTGTTGTGAGAGAAAAATACTGTTATTTCGCTGAAACGATAGGGCTGATAAGTTCTAAGTGAACAGGGTCAAAACCTGCTTGCCCAAAGTGGTGGCGGTTGGGCAGGGGCAGGGCCAGCGCCAACGAATTGCGTTCGGTCGATCGATTGTCGCAGTGGAAACGTAGTCGTCTCTCGCTTTTGCGTGATGAATGAACAGTAGAAGCACTAGATGAGCGAAGCGATAAGGAACCGAGAAAGCGAGTTAAATTGGTAACATTCCCATCAGGCGCGTCAGATCTCAGACGATGACGTAAGAAGTCCTGGTAGTGGCTCCGTGGTCCGTGTCTGTTTCTAAACATGTACGGGCCCCAGTCGTCGCGCGGCCGTGGTCGTCCGCGTCCGTGGACGACGTGCTCGATTTGATAGATACGCGGCCGGTGCTGGACGGCTAGCTGGTGCTGCCCTGCCTACTACTCCGAACGTCGTCGGATCGTAGCTGTTTCTGCGTTGCTGCCAGCTCCGATCCGATCATGCATGCATCTCGCCGACCTCGATCGGTGGCAGGCAGGGAGCCCAAGTGCACAGCCGGCCGTCTCTGCTCCTGCCTGCCGCTGCAGAAGTGACAAAATCGAGTGCTGTTCCATGGAAGTTCCGTTTCCGGCGACGGTGGGACTAGTCGTTGTGGGCGTGTTCTTTACTGCCACGGATTCACCGTGCAAAAACAGGGCGGGTTCACGCAATTGTTCCCTGCGTTGGGGCAGTCGTCACTCGTCAGCGCACCTGCGAGGTCCTCAGTCGTCTCTGTTGCTGTCCTGTCGTCATGCTTGCCGACATGTATAGATGTCCAACGGGCCGGCCCGACCTGGCACGGCACGGCAACGGGCCGGCACGACCCGATGGGGTGCCCTGCGGGCCGTGCCGCCATGGGCTTCGTGCCTAGCCGATGGCCCAGGCACAGCCTGTTGGGCCGTTTTTCGTGCCGGGCCGACCCGAGAAGCACGGCTAATCCAGCGTGCCGGGTTGGCCCAAGGCCCACTACACCGACAGAGAGAGAGGGGGAGGCCAGGCTGCCGTCGTTGCGAAGGCAGTGGACGATGCGACCTCTCCATCCCCGACCTCTCCGCACCTCGACTTGGCTGGATCCACGAAGGATGAGCGATGAGGAGGCCGGATCCACGGAGAACGAGGCCGGATCCGCGTAGAGGAGGCATGGGGAGGAGCAGCAACGCATGGCAGTGAGGAGGAGGTGGCCACTGTCGGCGGCAGTGCGGGGCGGTGAGGAGGTGGTAGCCACCGTCGGCGGCTCGCCGCTGAGGTCCGTGGAGGCGAGTCTAGAGAGTGCGGTGGTCGGCAGGGAGGCGAGTCGTGCGGGAGAGAGAGTGGAGCGGGGAGGCGACGTGGCAGGCGAGTTGCGACGTCGACTCGCGACCGCGACCGCGACCGCGAGCGGTAGGGAGTGCGGCGGCGGGTTGGAGTGGAGGTGGGAGGTGGCGGCAGGAGGAGAGGAGCCGAGGGAGCGAGCGAGAGCGGGGAGGAGGCGAGGCGAGCAACTGGGCGAGAGAGAGAGCAGAGTGCGGTGGCGGGGGAGGGAGAGGGTAGGCGGTGGGGTTAAGAGAGGAGGGCTGGCCTGCTGGGCTGTTGTTGGGCCTTTGGCCACTTTCCTCACCAGGCTTCACCGGGCCTTTGGCCATTTTACGAGCCGAGCCGTGCCAGCCCGCGTGCGCGTGCCTGGGGTAAGGCCCAGGCACGGCCTGCTCCCTCGGGCCGTGCCAGCCTGGGCCCGCTAGCCATCGGGCTGGGCCGGGCTGATGGGCTCGGGCTGCATGCACATCTATACCGACATGAGCCGGCCCAGAGGTCAATCATTCTCCGGGACAATTTCACCGGATTTTCACTTTCCACAGTTCTGCAGGTATTGGTTCCCATGTGTTCCCTTGTTCACTACAGTATACAATAAAAATAGTTTTTGCCAACGATATTTACCGTCGGTTTTTATTAAAGTCGTTGGTGATGATTTTCACTAACGGTTTGTTATACGAACCCTCGATGAAAAATGGATCCATTTTCACTAGCGGTTCATCATACAAGCCGTCGGTGGAAAGCAGACCCAATTTTTACTGATGGTTTGTACAAGTTGTTGGTGAAAACATGTGCCTCTCTCTATTTGCGTGTGCTTCTTGAGAGTGGCTGAAAAATGGGGCCCACACACCCATGTGTCATAGAGTAACTTGTGTCCGTGCAAGGATATGGATCGATTGGCCCACCAACCTTTATCTCTCTCACACAAGCCTCTATCTCTTCTCCCTCCCTCTCTTTCTTTACTCCTCCCCCCTCTCTCCCATGGAGGGTGACTGACCACGGCACGGGTGCCCAAGCATGGCAGCCTGGGCCCTGGCATGATCCGCGCAAGTGGTCGAGCTCGACGGCCTCGGGCACCCTGACGCGGCGGCCTTGAGCACCCTGACACGACGGAACATAACAGTTAGACTTGGCGGAGCAGACCCGAGCGCGATGGACCCGGTGTGCCAGCGACCAAGTGTGGCTGGACTAGGTGGGGTGGCCTAGGTGCGACAACCACCTTGAGCGCAGCCGGCCCGAGGGATGCTCTGGCATGGTGGAACCCGATGCGGCGGCCACCCCTCACCAAACCTGAGCGATGACATCGGTCTAGGTGCCTTCATCTCCCTGCTCTCTCTTCCTCTCTTAGATATCTTCGGATTTTGCTCACCCTCTCTCCGTCCCTCAGATCTGGTGACAACGGCGGGTTGTGGAAAAGTTAAGTTCTTTATAAGATGTGTTTTACAGAAATGGATATCTAGCTCTATGAAATGGCTAGATAGCGAGAATACATATCTATAAATTTATATTGAGGTATTTTAAAAAAAAAAGAATTATAAAAGATATATAAAATAAATTAATCAAAATTTGCCAGCAGTCTATAATACTACGGTAGTTCGATTCGAAAATGCTACTGTCGACACGAGCGTGTGAGCCTATATTGGTGGGCCGATTCCACCTGTTTTCATGTGGGCTGACCACACATGCAGTGCACCTAGAGGCTGGAGCTATGGGCTGAACCGCGGAACCGTTGAAGCAAGTAAATCAATGTTTTTCAATAGTCCGTTACGGTCTTCGATCAAAATTTAAAACTCTGTTTCGGGCTGCAATGCGCTGAAACCGCCTGCATCACGGACCGTGACTGGGATGTCCTGGGCCAAATTCGACTTCGGCTGTGCTGCGAACGCAATCTGTTCGACGAAATGCCATGAGCAGCGTCGTGGGTGCGTGGCGTGCGGCTGCTTGCCATCAGCGTCCAGCACTGTCGTTGCTCCTCGATTTTGCTCACCAAACCTTGTAAAGCTCACTTTGAGGAGCTTATGGCTTTTTGACTTCTGAGTTTTTTTTTTTTTTTGCTTTTGGAAGGTCTAAAAGTTCTCAGGAAGTCCAAACAAACATACCCTAAATACAGTACCTGTACTTGATGACTAAACAAATGGAGGAACATAACCATTTGCAACTTGCAAAGTCAGAACCAAGCGCATAGCCGCAGACCAATTCCAAAAAGGGACCATTTTAAAAATGACATGGCTATGAATATGTCTTGGTTGTAGTGGATTATGTTTCAAAATGGGTGGAAGCTATGCCAAGCCTACGTGCTTCAATAGAACATTCGATTGAAATGATGAGGGGAGTTATCTTTCCAAGATATTGTGTTATAAGAGTAGTGATTATTGATAGAGTTTCTCATTTTATTGGAGACATTTTAACCATATTCTTAATTATCCAAGTTGGGAATTGAGAACGAAGGCACCATACATCAAATCAACAATGGAAGAATATTCTGAAGAAGACAATGGTTAAAAGGAGGAAAAGATTGGTTTAAGAAATTGAGCAGATCAATATGGGCTTATTATAGGACCCCTCTCAAGACACCACCTATTATGACAACGATATTAGTTCGTTTATGACTGTCATCTACACGTAGAGCTAGAATATAAGCCTTATTGGGCTACCAGAGAGATGAAATTAAATTTTGATGGCATGCAACTGAAAAGAAGGATTCACCAAATGGTTTGATTCAAAGCCAGGATTCTAATGGAGACAAACTTCTACTATTCAATTCGAGGTTCAAATTATTTGGAAAAGGGAAAATTACAATTCACCAAACCATAGCTAAACTTTTCATTATTATATATAAGCGCAAACAATTACACACATTACATTACAACATTCGGTATATAGGTATACATCTTGGAAAATATGGAAAATCATACTACACCATTTTCTAATTTTTAAACTTTTTTCCTACTTTCCCCTTTCATATTTGGCAGTGACGCTTCGACATTGTAACTTATAGCTCATGCTTTGAGCAGCTCACAATAGGCTGATGGCCTTGAAGAGTTTTATTCTAGTTTGCTTTTCTTAATAAGGTTTATTAATACATTCATTCATTTATATACTGACCAGAACTTACTTATATGCAATGGTATTTAATTATTTGATCACAACTACTAACGAGCATACCTTTTAATACCACATGCAAGTGATCTTTTCTAGCAACATTTCATGTTTTCTTATGAAGCTGGATGTGAAAGCCGTCCGGAAATCATAGCCCGGGATAAAGCATCATCGTCCCTTTGGTGAGGGCTTTCCATCTATATTCAAGAAAAAACATGGTATTTTTATCATCGTTATACAGTTTGAGGCTTTTGTACATCATCTGCTGTATGGTCCAGGTATATTCATATTCTTTTACCTGTAATTGGTGACCAAGCAGTGGAGGAACATAGCCATTTGCAACTTGGCAAACTCAGCACCAACACATAACCGCAAACCACCCCAAAGGCCATAAAATCCTTAGAGTCACCAACTGGTTCAGGAGTATCCTGTACCATGTAAACATATGTCATCAAAACACTACTTTGCACTGAGAACACAGTTTAGGACATGGTATTTTAAAACTATTTAGGTCAATTATTACTTGTTTCAAAGTATGAGTTTCACATACCTTCCATCTCCATGGATTGAATGCCAAGGGGTCCTCGTAAACCTTTGAATTCAGGTGCACAGCAGATGGACAGATCATGATCTTTGATCCTTCTGGTATAGTATACCCTGAGTGCATAAGTTCAAAGTGAGGATATATACACTGATCTATTCCTAGGAATACCATACCCTAGTAGAATTTTTTTTACTGCACATGGTGGAAACCAAAAGCATATATATACATACCCTTTATGTGTACGTCCTGGTTTTTTGCTTGTCTGAACACCACCGGAGCGATGTTTGCGAGCCTAAGAGATTCATGTATAACCTATATGTGATGTAGAAAGTATATCAGGTGCCAGTATAGTTTTTCAAATGGGCCAGGCCCGATGGGCCGACACGGGCACGGCCCTAAAAAACACGGCACTAGCCCGGCCCGGCCCGCTAGGCAGCGTGCCCGTGCTTGGCACGGCCCGCAGCCGTGCCCGTGCCTGGGCCGCACATTCGGCCCATGGGCCAGCACGAGGCACGGCACGGAAAAAGGCCTGGCCCGGCATCGGCACGGCTTCGAGCCATCATGGCCGTTGGATCCCCCGACCCCTGTGATTCTAGCCGTTGGATTCAGTCGTTGGGGTGGGGGTGTATATAAGCAGCTCGTCGGCCGGCTCCCCCTCGCACCCTAAACCCTAAATCATTTTCGCCTTTCCCCCGTCGCGCTCTCCTCTCGCTCTCTCTGTCTCTGGCTCTCCTCTCCGATTCCGACGGCGCGGGACGACTCCGACGGGCGACGGCGACCCGCCGCCGTCCCCACCTCTTCTTCTCGCCCTACGGCAGCTCCGGGGCTCCGAAGATGCAGGTAAGAGCACTCATCTTCTTCTTCTCGCCCTCCGGCAGCTCCAGCACGGAAGATGCTTTCTCTTCCTGATTTTTTTCTTCTTCTTTCTTTAGATCCGCTGATTCACAGCTGCTCCGAGCTCCGTCTACGTCGCCGGCAGCGTTGAGGTAAGAATCCATAGTAAACCCTAACCCTAACCCTAACCCTAACCGTTCTTGTTCTTTCTTTAGTTCTTGATCTTGACCATCTTCTTCTTCTTCTACACACTTGTGCAGCCGTTTGAGGCCAGTGGCTATGCCTCCCCGGCCCCCCTCTGAAGAGACAGTCGAGGCTGCCTTGTCTGCGTACCATGAGGAGTCCGAGAGGTTGCGCGAGCTCCCTGGAGAAGACGAAGACGACGACATGGGCGACGAGGAGGTAGAAGAGCTCTTCGGGCGTGGATCTGGAGGTGGAGCCGGTGATCCGATCAACGTTGAAGGTGGTGATGGAGCAGAGGACGGGCGGCGGCGAACAAGATGAGAACGCCGACGACCAGGTATCACGTCCCTGTACCTCTGATGTGTGGCTTGACTTCAAGAAGCTATTCAAGATGGGTCCCAAAGGTAAGAAGGTCAGGTATGGCGCTGTCTGCATCCATTGCAAAAAGCAGTATTCTGGTAGATCTGCAATTGGCACTGGCCACCTCCGTCGTCACAGGGATAAATGTGCTGTTAGGCGAGAGAAAACTAGGAGCTTTAGTCAGTCTCAGATCTCTTTTAATCCTGATGGTTCTATGCGTAATTGGGATTCTTGTCCTATGCGTGCTTTCGTCTTGAACTTTGTCGATTGCTTGCTAGGGTAGATGTTCCTATAAGCTTTGGTGAATCTGCGCATTTGAGGAATACATCTGTAATGCTCATAATCCTAAGTTTCAGTCTCTACACAAACCACCACTAGAGACTTAGCCAAAATGTTTTCTCGATAGAAAGGCTAAGCTTGTTGAGCTACTTGCTTCGATTCATTAATTGTGTGTGCCTAACCTCGATATATGGTGCAGCAAAGCCAAAGAGGACTACCTTAGTGTTGTTGCTCATTACATAAACCCTGATTGGCAACTAGAGAAGAGGGTGCTTGGTCTTGTGCTTATTGATTGTTCTCATAATGGACAGAACATTGCTGATAGAGTTGCATCTGTTCTTGGTGATTATGGTGTTGCTGAAAAAGTGTTTGCTGTTACTTTGGACAATGCTTCATCTAATGTTTCTGCCATGCAAAAACTTAGATCTGTTTTGTCTAAATATCTTGGTCTTGAGGTACCAGTAGAGGATCCAAGACATCCCGAACTCCTGAATCTGCTGTTTAGTACTATGTTCTTGCATCACGTTGTGCATGCCATATAATCAACCTTGATTGTCAAGGAGGCATAATTATCTTAAACCTTTGATTGAAATTTTTAGAACTGCAATATCATTTTTAAACTCATCTAATCAGAGGATTGCAGCATACAAAAGACTTTGCATTGCAGCGGGTGTTAGGCCTAGAAAGTTTCAGTTAGATATGGATGTAAGGTGGAACTCTACATATCTAATGCTTAAGACTTTGCTTCCTCACAAAGATCCTTTCACTACTTTCATACATGCCAATTATCCTAGAGGTGAGAATAGTGAGTTGCTTCTAACTGAAGAACATTGAATTTATTCTTTGAAAAAGTATTTGTGTTTCTTGAACTGTTCTATGATGCTACTTGTTGCATTGTCTAAAGTGTTTACTATCCTACATCTCCACTTATGCTTCATTATCTGGTTAAGATTGCTATACACCTGAACAATTATAGTAATGACATTCACCTGAGAAATGTGATTCAACCTATGATAGACAAATATAATAAATATTGGAGGGACATACCTTTGCTCTATTCTTTTGCATTCATCTTGGACCCTAGAGCTAAAATGAAGGGTTTTGCAAAAGTGCTGAGGAAGTTGATGAACCTTACTAGTACAGATTATAGTGCTTACCAGGTTGGCACTAGAGCTAGGCTTACTGATGTTTTCAATAAGTATGAGGAGAAATATGGAGCTGTTAGGTTGAGGAGGACTGTCCCTCAAAACCTATCTGGTAAGAAAAGGTCTGCTTGGGATGAAATTTATGATGATGATACACCTAGTCCTTCTGGTGGGGGTACTTCACTGCTGCATTCCTCTCTTAATCTGTCTAGAGATACATCTGCTACTGCTTTGCTGCATGCTGCTACTTCTACAGCTTCTAATGCTTCTGAACTTGTCTCATACTTGGATTGTGACACTGTTAGCCAGTTGGATGATTCATTTGACATCTTGAAATGGTGGCATGAGCACAAACTGACATATCCAGTGTTGTCCATCATGGCTAAAGATGTTTTAACTGTTCCTGTGTCTACCATATCTTCAGAATCTACGTTTAGTATGACTGGTAGGATTATCGAGGAGCGGCGGAGGAGGCTGAAGCCGGAGACGGTGGAGTGGCTCACCTGCGTCAAGGACTGGGAGTTGGCGGAGGCAAGGCTGCAACACAATGTGGAGGACCCGGAGCTGGAGGAAACATTTGAAGAGCTTTATCTTGATTAGTGCCCCGACCGCCAAGGTTAATTACAACCCTAACTTCCTCTTCTTCTTTTGCTAACTGACCAGTGCTCCTAATGCTAACTCTATTCTTCTTTTGCAGCTGGCCAGCTGGGAGCTTGAACTTGAAGCTTGAAGCATATCTTTATTAGTTTAGTCTTTACATTTAGCTTGAACTTGGCTCTGTAATATGAGAACTTGGACTTGGACAATGATGTAAGAACATTAAACTTTAATGGAGCTAGGCTGTACTCTTTTCCTGACTAGGGTTTCTCACAAGGGTGAGTTTTACCTAGCAGGTTTTTAGTGAGGCAGCCATTGCACATGCTCCCATATTCCTATTTTCTTAACTCTTGTGTGTTTGCTCTGTTTTTGTTTCTCCAGTTCTTTTTCTGATAATTTTGATTCCAAATTGTGCTTTGGTTAAAATGTGTTTAGTGCCTGGACCGGCACGGGCACTGGCGTGCCACCGTGCCTGCTGGCACGGCACGGCACGATTAGCACTTGATAGTGCCGTGCCTGGGCTGCCACTTCGGCACGGTGGCACTATCAGGCACGGCACGGCGGGCCACCGTGCCGCATAGTGCCGTGCCTCGCCGTGCCGTGCCTGGCCATGCCCGTGCCGTGCCGTGCCGGGCGGCCCGTTTGGAAAACTATAGGTGCCAGATAACTATTGGATTGGATTCTTCCATGGACCAGAGATACATTTGAGAGTTTTTGTTTGTTTTTTACAATTTTACATATAGCACGTACATGAGATGTGAATTTCATAGACTTGTACTCCTCCCAGGCGATATCCGAGTCTGACTCCACCCTTCTTTCCATGATTTTTTCATGCTCCTCCTGAAAACATTTCACATCAAATACATCTTTGACTGACGTACACAAAAGAGTTGTGGCGATAAAGCGTTTACTTACGGTCAATTCTTGCAAGGCTTTTGGATTGTCCGTTAGAAACTTGAGTATCGCGGTCAGTCCCATCGACGTCGTCTCGTGGCTTGCAAAGAGGAGCAAGAACAATAAGTCCAACGCGATGTTCTCGTTCATTATAGGGTTTGGCTTCTCCATCTCATCGATCACAAGATCGAAGAAATCCACGGTCTTGCGCTCGGCTGCGTTCCTGCGCTCATCGAGCTGCTGCTTGAGTACCTTCATGACGTTCTTGCGTCCCTGTGGATATATTATGTAATATTGTTGGAGATTATAGATGAATTGGTTAGGTGACATGAGTAGCACTCTTCTGGTCCTGAAAGTTTGACTCCCGCAGGTTGAGTTTTTTTTTAATTAAACTCGATCAGACGGTGTCAAGTCACGTTGCTTGTCATGCATGTACCTGCATGCATTTATAGAAGGCTGTTCCAGGAACGCAGATTGGGAATGACAACAGCCCCTTGGTCCAGGCGTCGAAGCATTTCCACAGGCTTCCTCCTGATGCCACGTCGTCGTGGCTGATCAGCTTCTTTGCCGTGACGCCAAATATCATCTGCACGCGCGCATAGATCGATCGATGATGGCATGATGCAAAAGCATAAACGACACACGCAGTGCATACAAAAGCATAAACGAAACACGCCGTCCTAGAAGTATTACCCTGGAGGTGGCCGTCCTGACCTCGACGTCCGGCCGGTCGAGCCATGAGCGGAGCTCGTCGCGCGCGCTCCGCTGCACGTTGTGGAGCAGCACCAGGCGGAGGGCCTCGGGCCAAAAGAGGCGGAGCACGAGGTTCCTAATGTGGCGGTGGAGCGGGCCGAGCATGGAGACCATGTTGTTAGCGCCCAAGACTCGCATGAAAGAGGAGGGGTACCAGATCTGGAAGCCGCGCTCCTCCTGCTGCAGCACGCGCGCGTTCAGGTCCGGGTCCAGCGACACGATCATGTCCTCGCCAACTATGTTCGTCCGGAAGATGGGCCCGAACCTGCAGACAAGGAGCCAACGACGTCGACGGCCGGCACTTACCTTATTAGATGCTGGTGGCTCACTTACATAAAATCATCTCAAAGGGCCTAGTATATGGCACCTGGTTGGTAAAGAATTAAAGTCGTGGAGTATATATTATTATTATTATTTTCTGGTGGTAATATATGTACTTATACTAGGTTATTAATCAACTATTAAAGAGTTGTTCTTGCGATCCATATATTAGGCCTCGTTCGGTTTGCTTGGGAACGATTCCCAGCCGACGTTTCCTTCGATAATTTAAATAACCTAGGAACGGTTCCAGCCAAGAACAACCCGGAATGGGGCTAACCGAATGGGGCCCTAGCAGTTCCAAATAATGGACGATTGTCAAGTGTGTCGTATTTCCTTTATTGGTGCACAATTTTACTTCACGGTTTTATTGGTTGTCCAAAAGCATTTAATGTTTTTATGATGTACGTTGAGGTCGTAATTCTTGGAGTTGAATCGAATTACTTCCACTGGAGTTTTATTTCCAGTTTAATTTAATTTCTACATCATGTTTCACCCTGGTCAAACTCAAGCCTGCTCTCTTCTCGTAAATTTCATACGGTGTCCTGGTGACGCTCCAATAAAACTTACACTTAAAATGGCGCACACAAAGTGGTATATGTGCCTATAATAAACACAATATATATAATAATAGACATATATATGGTAGTACTAATTAAATATATATACCTCTCCAACCGTCGCTTGAAGAAGGGCACTAGCTCAAGGGTCGGGGACGCTGCGAAGAACTCGAGCATCTCACCGAGGAGCGGCCGGTCACTACCAGAGAACAGACAGAGAACAGACTTTAGAGCGATGTCCTAATTTGGCATTAGCCTTGGCATTTTTTTGCCGCCGGGACTAAAGGACCCTTTAGTCCTGGTTCGTAATACCAATCGGGACTAAAAGTCCTTGCCCAACGGTCGTCCGCGTGGCAGGGATCTTTAGTCCCGGCTGGTATTACCAACCGGGACTAAAGGTTTTAGTCCCGGTTTGGGTGATACTCCGGGAATAAATATTAATCTTTAGTCCCGGTTTGGCCACCTAACCGGGACTAATTATGCGGGCCTATACAACGGCTCATTTCTTCCTCCCGAGCCCGAGCCATTCCATTCAAACTCACTTGGCCTCTGTTCTTCACTTGCTGTTGTTCTTGCTCTCTCCCCTCCATTGGTGTTGCTCTTCGATTTTAGAGGTAACAAACTTAATCCTCTTATGTTTTATCAGTAGCTTATCTCATTTTGCGATGTAGATGCATGTGTAACTTTATATGTTGGACTTTATTATGATTTTATATGTCATTTTTAGCTCAAAATCACATGATGATTTGCATATATGTTTGGATAAACAAAAGTTAAATTAGTTTATCAAAATCACGCCTCGCTCGTCCTCGCTGGAGCACGCGCCATCCTCCTCGTCCCAGGCTTACGTGATCTTAGAATTAATTTTTCCATGAAATGAAAACTTAGAAAATAGTTAGAAAATTATAGAAAATCCGTACTAGTTGAACTTGCGGACCGTGATCATCTCGTGAGCATTTTCTCCGCCGGCGGTAGCGGACGTCAAGGAGGAGCTTTGATTCTCGAGGGAGAGCGGCAGCGGTCGTGGAAGACCGTGTTCCCTTCCTCGTAGAATCGGAGCTCTTCCTTGGCCAAAATGCAGTGCCGTCCGGTGGAGAAATGCTCGCCGAGATGTCACGTAAGCAAGGTCAACTAGTACGGATGGTTATTATTGAAACATGTTTTTGAGCTATGTGATTTCTATGTCATTTTTAGCTCAAAATCACATGATGATTTGCATATATGTTTGGATAAACAAAAGTTAAATTAGTTCATCAAAATCACGCCTCGCTCGTCCTCATTTGGAGCACACGCCATCCTCGTCCCGGCGGCTTACGTGATCTTAGAATTAATTTTTCCATGAAATGAAAAACTTAGAAAATAGTTAGAACATTGTAGAAAATCCGTACTAGTTGAACTTGCGGACCGTGATCATCTCGGCGAGCATTTTCTCTGCCGCCGATAGCAGACGTCAAGGAGGAGCTTTGATTCTCTGAGGGAGAGCGGCAGCGGTCGTGGAAGACCGTGTTCCTTCCTCGTAGAATCGGAGCTCTTCCTTGGCCAAAATGCGGTGCCGTCCGGTGGAGAAATGCTCGCCGAGATGATCACGTAAGCAAGGTCAACTAGTATGCGGATGGTTATTTATTGAAACATGTTTTTGAGCTATGTGATTTCTATGTCATTTTTAGCTCAAAATCACATGATGATTTACAATAGTAAAATCACTTGATAGTTTAGTATTTTACTATTATACATAGTACATATTTCATGGTTTAGTTAGATAAATAAATAATTTTAGTTTTGTTTAAATATATTATTTTAGAAAATGTGAAATTTACAGTAGTTTGCAAAAATAAATATAGAAAGTAGATGACAACTGGTACCGGATCCTCGGCCTCTCGTTCGGTTGCGAAACGACTGAGGCCAGAATTCCCTCTCATTATCTGCGGCAAGTGTAAGCAGAAGATTGTGATGGAGTACCAAGTCAAGAGACAGAGACCCAACAAGGATCGTGTTTTCTTCACCCGTCCGGCCGTTCATCCATTTGAAGGCTAAACGGAGAAGCAAGATAGCTCCCAGAGTCACTGACAGAACAGCCAAGTAATTCATCGACATTGCTAACAATGTATAGTACTTGCTCTGCAACTCGGCTACCTATGCCACCTTTATTTGCTGTTTACGGGTGCGGCCTGCCAGTCATATATTAGAAGTATGAGGCCGCGCCGTCTCCGCGGCCTCTGAGCATGGCCACGATAGCCTGCTCTGTTAGCCCCGTCCGATATTGTTTTTATGGCTCAGATCGCCTTGTTCCTATTTTTCACTATGAGTTTTTGTCTTCTCATGATTGGACTGAAGGAGAACAGGTTTCGTAACATGCACCGTGGCCTCTGAGCATGGCCACGATAGCCTGCTCTGTTAGCCCCGTCCGATATTGTTTTTATGGCTCAGATCGCCTTGTTCCTATTTTTCACTATGAGTTTTTGTCTTCTCATGATTGGACTGAAGGAGAACAGGTTTCGTAACATGCATGTTGTTGGCTCAACCTGCTCTACGCATGGAGAAAGCACAAGGATAGAAAATCTGGTATTATGCTACAGCCTAGATTCTCCACGCACTCCGCGGCCTCTGAGCATGGCCACGATAGCTTGCTCTGTTAGCCCGGTCCGATATTGTTTTTATGGCTCAGATCGCCTCGTTCCTATTTTTCACTATGAGTTTTTGTGACATGCATCTTGTTGGCTCAACCTTTTATTATATGCTTGCTCTACATATGGAGAAAGCACAAGGATAAAAAAATCTGGTATTGTGCTACAGGCTAGATTCTCCACGCATGCTGCCGGTGGTCTCAATGCATGCATGCATCGTAGAAGCTGCAACGCATGCAGCAGATAGCATGCATGCATCATAGAAGCTGCAACGCTGCTGTGTGAGGTGACATGAATACAGAAGCTGCAACGCTACTGTGTGAGGTGACAAGAAGCTGCAATGCTACTGTATGAGCGGGCAAGGACAGACGACTGGTGTGAGGTGACAAGACTGCTGTTAGCCGGCGAAGAGGGTAAGATTTCAACGCTACTGTGTGAGGTGACAATAAGCATGCACCCGCACTCCGTCAGTTCCCTCCGTTGGTCCCACGTCGTTCCATAAACTTTTGCCTTCTACAGCTACAGACATTGGACTTCACGCTATCTGATCGATTAAATGCTATCTGATCGATTAAATTGGGAAAAAATTTGAACTCCAGGCGTCCATTTAATCTCGTACATGATATTGACCCTTCATGCCGAATATCTATGCTAGCACAACAGCACACAGCGTGCCAATCTTTTGTCCTTTCTATGTAATTATGCATGTTGCCTACTGAAGCATTTCTCATGATAGGACCCGGGAACAGGCCTCCAATGATAGTAGCACTAGCAGTAGAGAGAAACTGCTTCAGTTCTCAAGATCCTTTTTTTCAACAAGAATAAAGTGACAGATGGATACGTTTCGTGCATCATATATAGGATAATAACCATCTTGTTTGAAAGCTGGAACCATTCTAGGGTTACTTATTATTACTAGCCTGCTGCAATGTCATAGCATCGACTGAATGATTTTTGGTTTTATAGGGTTGTGGCGGTATGGAATCATGACCTGGGATCCCGCAGGAGGTATAGCTGTGCTGTGACAACCCACCCAGCTTTGGTTCAGAGTGCAGTGCGTATGTATGATGTTTGGACACAGCCACAGTGGCACATACGTACACGCACACACTCCCAATCCTTGAATATCGCACACGTGAGTCAGGCAGGCACACTGTGGCCTGTGGTGACTGCCTGACTGGTGAGAGAGGAGGGAAGAAGAGGAAGCTACCTTCGTGCTGCAATTTGCCGCCTTCTCACGATATATAGAGCATGCATGAAATGTCACCATCATGCACTTCCACACAAAGAAGACAAAAGGGCATCAGACGGCATGCATGCATGAAATGTCACCATCGTACTAGTGCATCATTTGTACCTTGTTGCTACCGTATTACTTGGTCCATGGGTCATTGGCGCAGATTAGTACCTTCGATATTTTGAAAAGTTGATTTCTTTGTTATTCCCAGACCAGTGCATGGGTTGAATTTGATTACTATATCATTCTTACCAGTTTAGTACATGGATTTAAATTTTCCATTGTTCGTAGTAGATTAAATTAACCATGCATTATGTGCCCATGTGAACCTAGGGCATGTCTATTTCTTATTCGTCGTGTTCTTACCGATAGTGCGTTCCGAGATTCTCCTCTTGCCTATATAATCATGCCCTTCCTGCTGCTTCACGGCACCCCTTCATCTGTCTTTGCCTTTGTTATGTTCTTCGAGTACTGCCTACTCGAGACACTCGTGTAGGGCAGTGAAAGTTGAACTAGGAGACATTTGGTGCCAGAATATCAAGTTAGATATACTGAAACTGATGGTCCTATGAAGCATATTAAAAAAAAGTAGTACCAGACACCTTCCATACATTTAATTTTGTGGCCACCTCAGGTCAAGAAACATTGCAAATTTACAGGCACAAAATCTGCCGGCCTTTAAATCGTGTTAGACCTTTTCCTTGGGAATCGGTTCAACAAGAAAATATGTCGTCTGTGCATGCTTCTTGTCACTTTTGAGTTTGGTACCTTTATCTATGGAGATGATTTTATGCTCCCTATAGGTGATCCACCAATAATGTTTCATGGAGGGGGCACCTGCTAGCAACACAAGGAAGAAGGTTCGGAGAGAAGGCTCCTCCTCCCAGCCAGGTGCGCTCTCTTGTGGTTGCATTATATATTTGCTTATTGTGTATAAGCAGCAAATTTGCTATCAATGTTGCAGGAGTTGCTACACCATCTACTGGGAGAACTATACGGGAGAGGCAGGAGCGCCGAAGATCTATAATAAGAGCGAAGAAAGAAGGTAGTTATTGAAGTACTTCCCCCGTCCCTAAATAATTGTCGTCGTTGGTGTACGTGCCGTAACTTTGACTTGAGTTGGAGAAAATGCGTGCAACATTAGTATCTCCAAATAAATTTGTTAAAAAAACTAGATTCAAAGATCTTTCCAATGATACTAATTATGTACGATACATATTAATATTTTTAATATATATTTAGTCAAAATTATTTCTCGGAAAGCGAAAACGACAGATATTTAGGGACGGAGAGGAGTGTGTTTATAATCCAAAGATATTGGTGCGCTCTTCGCAAGCCATGGACCCCTATATTATATTGGGGTACTAGCTAGGGTAGATTCTCTAGGATGACCAACTAATTATCTTACGTTGCTGTAGGTAGGGTTACATGTTCCAGTAAGAGGGCAGCAGAGGGAGAGCAGCAGTGTCAGAGGCTAAAAGCAAGGTCAAGGAAAGAAGGTACTTGTTTGCATGTGTGTCTATATATTGCAAGCAGAAAAATCATATTTTCCTTGGTGGTGGTTGCAGACGACGAGATATCATACTACGGGCCTCCTGCGCACAAGTGTCAGTACTGTGGTGCGCAGTTTTGGTACCAAGAGCGTGTGAAAAGAACGTATCGAGGTGAAGGAGACCGTGTACGTTTTCATCTCTGTTGTAGGGGAGGTAAGGTGCGCTTGCCTCTTCTAAAAGATCCCCCTCCATTTCTAGCTGGTTTGTTGAACCCAAATGGTGATACTTTCTCTAAATACTTCATCAAATCTATACGTTCATACAACTCCATGTTTGCTTTCACTTCACTCGGTGCTAAAATTGACATGGATATAAACAAGGGTCCTGGCCCGTATGTCTTTAAAATTAATGGACAGGTCCACCATCGAATTGGATCTTTACTACCAGATGAGGGTAAGTCTCCTGTATATGCACAACTTTATATTTATGACACTGATAATGAGGTTGAAAATCGAATATCAATTTTTGATAGGGATAGGGACTGTGAGGGTGAGAATGAAATTGATAGAAGAATTGTCCAGGGCTTAGTGAGGATGTTTGATGCAGCAAATGAGCTGGTGAAATCCTTTAGGGCAGCTAGGGACCTATTGGTCCAAAACAATAGTTGCTGCCAATTGCGTCTCAGGCTATTGCACGATAGATCGAAAGCTGCACCTCAGTACAATGCACCAACAAGATCTGAGATAGCTGCTTTGATAGTTGGTGACTTTTCAGAGGAGAAGAAGAGTCCTGATATAATAATTCAGGATAGAAGCGGTGGGCTTAGAAGGATTAGTAACCTTCATTCTAATTACATGGCTTTGCAGTACCCAGTTCTTTTCCCATATGGTGAGGAGGGCTTCAAACTAGGGATCAAGTATAGCCACACGGGGACCTTGCGGGTTAAATCTAGGGGTGAGATTACCATGCCCCTCGAGTATTATGCTTTCCGTTTACAACAACGTAGCTGTGAGGCCACTACATTGTTATGCGGCAACCGATTATTCCAGCAGTATATAGCCGATGCATTTGCTTCAGTAGAGGAGAATAGGCTTCGATTTATTATTAAAAACAATAAGAACCTAAGGTCGGAGATTTACAAGGGTATTCATGACGCACTACACAAGGGTGATTTTGATGGAAACAATGTTGGTAAGAAAGTTATATTGCCTGCGAGCTTTACTGGGAGCAAAAGATACATGGTACAAAACTACCAGGACGCAATGGCTATTTGTAGGTTCTATGGGCCTCCAGACTTGTTTATCACCTTTACTTGTAATCCCAAGTGGCAAGAAATAGACGACTCCCTTGCATTTATACCAGGCCAGAAAGCTAACGCTAGACCTGATATGGTTAGTCGGGTTTTTAAATTGAAGGTTCAGGAGCTTGTTTCGGTGCTGAAGAAGGGTACTTACTTTGGAAAATCACGAGCAGATACGACTGCTATTTTTAGCATACTCGGTACCTACTAGCATTTCTCACGCTAATTTGTAACTAGCTCTTAGTCAAATCTGGAGTATGCATGCTAAAAAAGTAGGCAGTAGTTGCATGCTCCAAGGATGCATGGGTGCATCAGACTGGCTAGCAGCATGCATGCAGAAAGTAGACCATCATATGCCCTGCACAAGAGTTGATGCTCCCCTACTAGCTTTTTCGTGTGGAGGGCATGGGCATCCATGCTGAGACTAGGAGGCACCGCCATCCTCGATAAAAGTAGCAGGCAGCACTCATGGTTGCCAGACCTGCCCGACAATGCATCCTGCAAAGAGTACTGTGGCCTGTGGCCCTGCGTGCTATTGTAGGCCACAACTATGTGTTCCAAGTAGTTATCAGGAACAACCTTTTAGGACAGGGCAGCTGTGTTTTCAGGCCAGAAGGTTATTCAATCGTCCAAGTGTACATAAAAGTGTTCCTGCTAATGTCACTCCCGGTAATGGGCCGTCCGATGCAATTACAGAGTCTGTCATTCCTGGTGAAAGCACTCCACAGGAACTAAAGCAGATTTTTTTTATCGTTTCACAATCCACCAGAACGACGAAATGTCTATAATACCTTTTTTATTCTTTTTCTCTTCTCTTTTTCTTTTCTTTTCCCAACCTTATCTGCTAGGTGAATACGGTGGGTTTCATACCCGCTACCACTGCTTGTGCAGTGTTGCCTCGTTGGTGCGGCGTGGCACAGGGATGGGTCTAACCGGACCGAGGTGACTGTTGTCACATCGGTATTTGCGGGGAATTAGCGCTTGGCGTGCTTGCCTTTGTCGAAACAGGGCGTCGCATGCAGGGCTCGACCTCTTTCTGTCTTTCACAGGGTTCGTGACGTGAAAAAGAGGTCGCGTATTTACATATCTATCTATGTTATGCTATTTTCATAAAATGTTAAAGCTGTTTTTTTATGATGACTATGTCATCCACAATAATATGACAGCTGTTTTTTTATGATGACTATGTCATCCACAATAATATGACAATACCCTATTAAGCCTGTATCAAATTTAAAATACAATCTTTATAGTTTTTTTTTCTCTTCTGTTGCAAAATGCACAAAACTATTTATTGTAAATGTATCATAATTTTAGTTTCATACTATCCATTGGTATAGTTAAATTTTGAGTTATATGACTTTCTTTGTGGACTCATAAAAATTGTAATTTTAATCTCTGATTAAAATAAGTAAGATGTATATATAGTTACCAATGTGTCAAAGACTGGTGTATCTGGTGATTATGACGTGAAGCATCTCTCGGTTTCTACACGGTAGATCTAGTCGAGGATTGCTTTTGGAGATATATTTATTAGACTAGATTGGATAACAAACTTCTCCAGACTTCAATTTGCGATTTGATTACTTGGACCATTTGTTGAACCGGATTATAATAATAATATAAGTTTTTTCTCAATTAAAACTATATTAATAATTTGATAGTGAAAATATATATTTGTAGGTCCAGAGCTCAAAATATTATATTTTTATTTATTTTATTTTTATATAGGAAAAACAAAATTAGAAAAAAAGAGGGGGAGCGTGAAAGGGAATTACGGACATAAGTAATGCGGGGAAAAACAGGACGCAAACCAAAATCAACGTGAGAAACACAGAAGCAAACCAATTTTTTTTAACGGAATGTAACACTCCAGGCCCGGCATAGGGCAGAGGCCCACTCTAGCGGCTTCCGAGCGCGAGCACGGCAGCGACCCCATCAGCCCCGCGCGGCGGCCCTACAACTAGCGGCTTCCGAGCGCGAGCACGGCAGCGACCCCGGCAGCCCCGCGCGGCATCCCCACGCCCGGCACCGTAGCTCTCGCCCCCAACAGCTCGCCCCTCGGCGACCCGGCGGCCCCGCGCTCGGCGGCGCCCGGACGCCCCAGCGAGGGCAAATCCGCCTGTTGCCGTGTGCTGGGCCCACGGGAGCAGTCGGAGCCGATGGAAGCTACGTTTTTCAGCTCCCACCCTCTCTCTCCTCTTCTCTTAGCGGATATTCCGCGACTCCGAGCGTGAAGCCATTTGCCTTGCCACCGTTTGGTTGAAGGAGAGCAAAAATGGCTCCAGGAGCTGTACCAAACAGCCCCTACCCATTGCTTGGATACACGATCTTTCAGTATTCCTGTCTCCTCGCCTGTGTTAGTTTACCATAAAAGCATGTCGTAACCAAATAATGCATGCTATATGATTTATTCGACTATAGTATTCATTGCGCTCACAGGGATCCTATCTTTTGATGCCATATATTCTTACCGTTGCTTTCTGTTTCAGTGCTCTACACTATCGAGTTCCAGAAGCGTGGTCTACCTCACGTGCATATTTTGCTTTGGCTTGAAGGTAACTCGAGAGACCCACGGCCTTCGTTTATTGATTCAATAATTACTGCTGATATACCAGATAGAGTTTCAGACCCTTTGGGTTATAGCCTTGTCGACGAATTCATGGTGCATGGTCCTTGTGGGGAGCTTAACAAAAAATGTCCATGCATGAAGAACAATAAGTGCTCAAAATTTTTCCCTAAAGCTTACCAGCAAAGCACAATTGTTGGTGAGGATGGGTTCGTGCAGTATAGGCGTCCTGAATCTGGTAGTTATGTCGAGCGGTACGGGGTTAGACTTGACAGTGGATGGGTTGTTCCTTACAACTTGTCTTTGTTAAAGAGATTTAGAGCCCACATAAATGTTGAATGGTGCAACAAGACACATCTAATCAAATATTTGTTTAAGTACGTCACGAAGGGTCCAGATCGTGCTAGAGCTGTAATTGAGAGCTTTGATAATGACACTCATGCTGGCCCCTCTCAACAGCACCCTGTAGGTAACAATGGCACCACTCAGCCACATGTAGATACTCAGAAAAAGGATGACGAAATTGATGAAGTTAGGGAGTATATTGATTGTCGTTATTTATCCTCTCATGAGGCTGTCTCATGTATGTTCGAGTTTGATATACATTATAGGACACCCTCAGTAGAGAGGTTATCTGTGCACCTGCCTTTCATGAACAACCTTGTGTACCAGGCTAACCGCCCCTTAGCTGATATTGTAGATGACCCTCGTTCCCTGAAAACAACATTGACTGAGTGGTTTTGCGCTAATAGGGTGTACCCATCTGCCCGAGAACTAACGTATATAGAATTCCCTACTAGGTGGGTTTGGGATAAAAAGGATAGAGCTTGGTATCCCCGCAAAGGATCTAAGAAAATTGGGAGGGCTATATATATAAACCCTAGCTGTGGTGAGCTGTACTACCTACGTATGCTCTTGAATGTTTCCAAAGGTGCTACATCCTATGAGGATCTTCGAACTATCGCTGGTGTTATGTACCCAACATTTAAAGATGCCTGTCAGGCGCTTGGCCTTCTTGGAGATGACAATGAGTGGCGTGAGGCTCTTAGAGAAGCATCTGTCTGGGGATCAGCCGCTCAAATGCGCCAGCTTCTTGTTACTATAGTACTTTTTTGTTCAGTTTGCGACGTGCCCTCCTTGTTCTCTGAGTTCTATACTTATTTCACTGATGATATACATCATAAAATCAAGAGGATGCTGCAACTACCATTCTATACGGTTCCAGAACAGCATATTAAAAACCATGTTTTAGTAGAGCTTGATAAATTATTTAGTAAGAATGGTGCATCGATGACCGACTATGGTTTTCCGAAACCTGATCTTAGCCTTTGTAACAAGGTGAAAAATAGGCTGCTATCAGAGGAATTGGCTTATGATCCTATCAGTCTTATGCATATCCATGACAGCCTAGTGAATCGATTAAATTTTGAGCAAAAACATATATACGATGTTGTTATACAATCAGTTTATGAAAAGTCTGGCCAATGTTTTTTTGTTTATGGCTATGGTGGCACTGGAAAAACATTTCTTTGGAATGCAATCATTTCGCGGTTACGGTCTGAAAAACTTATTGTTCTTGCAGTAGCCTCTTCAGGGGTTGCTGCACTCTTGCTCCCTGGAGGACGTACTGCACATTCCCGGTTTAAAATTCCTATAGTCATTGATGAGTCATCTGTTTGTGAGATTAGAAGGGGCTCATTCCTAGCAGATTTAATAGTCCAATGCTCTTTGATAATATGGGATGAGGCCCCAATGACCCATAGACACTGTTTTGAGTCACTAGATCGCAGCATGCGTGACATTCTTGGTAAACTGGACTCTTCCAATTTTCATAAGCTCTTTGGTGGGAAAACGGTGCTACTTGGTGGAGATTTTCGCCAAGTATTACCTGTTGTCGAGGGTGGGAGTAGATCAGAAACCATAGATGCATCCATAACTAACTCCTACATCTGGAAGCACATTAAGATACTAAGACTTACAGTGAACATGCGCCTGCTTGCCATGGCAGACAGTGGGTTACCTATAGAGCAAGTGAAAGAATTTAATGACTGGGTGTTAAGTATTGGAGATGGTACTGCACAAGGAACTGTGCATAGTGATGATGGAGACTCTGAGTTAGTAGAAATACCACATGATGTTTTAATCCCAAGGTTAGAGTCAGCCATTGATGATATAATAAGATCTACATACCCAAACTTAGCCACATTATACTCGGATCCAGCCTACTTAAGGGAAAGAGCTATTATCTCTCCAAAAAATGACACTATCGATGAAATTAATGGACGTGTCCTCTCTTTAATCCCAGGCCATGAAAAGGTATACCTTAGCTCAGATGCATTGGTTGAGTCTTCAAAGGAACATGGTAATTTAGACTTGCTTTATCCAGTTGAGTTTCTTAATTCGCTGCAGTTCAAAGGCATTCCTCCTCATAAGCTTGCACTTAAGATTGGTTCGCCTGTGATGCTTCTACGCAATCTGAATCAAAGTGCAGGCCTCTGTAATGGTACACGTCTTATAATAACGCAATTAGGTGATCGAGTTGTGGAGGCTCAGATAATTACAGGATCACACGCTGCTGAAAAAGTTATCCTTCCTCGTATTGCCTTGCACGTATCAAGTACCAAATGGCCCTTTGTACTTAGTAGGCGGCAATTTCCAATTCGTCTATGTTATGCAATGACCATAAACAAGAGTCAAGGACAAACCTTGCAGAATGTTGGCCTCTACTTGCCACGCCCAGTTTTTAGCCATGGGCAACTGTATGTTGCTATATCACGCGTAACATCTAGGAAAGGTCTTAAGGTCCTAATTGATGATGATACAGATTCAGATTGCACCGTCACCCAGAACATTGTATACAAGGAGGTGCTTCAGGCCCTGTGGTAACTATCGACCCATGGCGCCAATCGTTAGCCTCTATTCCGCATGTTAATGCCTATTTAAATGGTGTATGCTTACAACTTGTGTCTTACTGAAGGTCATACTCGGTCTAATGATTCCTTTGCTTATGATTAAACGACAGATGGCCTATAACATGTTGTCGGAGATTAACCCAACGAAGTACAATTGGCGTGTCAAGGTTAGAGCCACAAGGATATGGCAGTTTTCTGGCACTTCCAAGGGGAAGGAATTTAGCTCAATGGAACTCATTCTCGTTGATGAAGAGGTGCACCAGTTAACACATCTAATTTGTTTTTGAGATATATCTGTTCTTGTTACCTTTACTCTCTATATTATTCTACATGGCCTAGGGGTCACAGCCTGCATTGGGCAGAAAAACCTTGACAAGTTTTCTAGATCCATGTCTGAAGGCCATTCCTATTATATAAGAAATTTCCAAGTCAGCAAGCAAGCACGGAAGTTCAGAGCTATACCCAGCATGTACACCATATTTTTCACGCCGTGGACCATTATTGAAGAAATCCCTCCTGAGTTGTCCGCCAGCCTGCCGCTCTATGTATTTAACTTTGTGGATTTTGGAGATTTAGATGATAAAGCAAGGCATGGGGATGGCTTAATAGGTATGCACCCTAACGAATTCTACAAAACTAAATTGTGCTTATATGCTTAGGTAGACAAACTGTAATGCGGTATACCTATTGTACTATATCTAATGACGTGTTCATTCAACAGATGTCATTGGGCAACTCACTGTCGTGCATCCGATGGTGCATTCTAGCAGTTTGAATGGCCCATCTGTAAGGCGGGAAGTGGAGCTGCGCGATCTAGAGTATGATTGCTATTTTTTCACGGTCATTTGGAAAACCCTTTATAAAGAGGTTACTAAAATAGGTTGCGTTCTTAATATCGCAGTGACCGCGTTTTATCGATGACTTTATGGGGTGAGCATGCAACGTCTTTTGAGGACCAGTTCCTTATTGAGACTATAGGAAACGATGAGGCGGTTGTGATCATTTTTGCTGGGGTCCAAGCAAGGCTATTTTTAGGTGGTGCTAACTCGTGCTAACCATTGATATTTAGTGCTGAATCAAATTTAGAGTTCTGATCCAAGCATCCATTTTTGTTTTGCAAATAGGTTCGGCCAGCTGCCGGAGCCATGCAGCAACGAAATGGTACATAAATATTGACATCCCTGAGGTTAATGCTTTCCGTGCTAGGTATGCGTTACTCTCTTTCGTCTTGTTAAGTTCTATAGATGCATGTCTGCTTGAATCTTTTCTTATTTGCTCCCCTCTTTTCTCCATAGCTTACAAGGAAGAGGCTCTGAGGTTCAACTTCTACCAGGGGGTGCTGATCTCGCAGTGGTGGTCAACGAGGAAAATGCTAATAGGAAGACTGTCCAAACTCTTGTCCTTAAACCCCCATGAAGATAATGTAATGCATGGTCTCATTTATATTTATATCCATATGTATTATAGTGTACTGGTTAACTTGTTGCCTTCCACATTGCATTAGGATGTACGCTTTACATGCCATGCAAGTATAAGGAAATAGACGTCACAAATGGTTGGTGGTACAAAGGTTGCAGCGTATGTAAGAAGGGTTTGAAGGCAACACTCAAGGGTTTGAATGTGTAAACTGTCTTTGAGACGGAGCTCGTGATCGTTCCCAGTAAGGTTCTTTATCTGCTAAGACCATGTCTCTAACCTTTATGTGGTGAACATTGGTTTCCCTAATACGTTTTCTCGATGCATGCATAGCTACAAGCTAAATGTTGTCATCGAAGATGCCACTGGCCGTGGGAAAATATTTATGTTTGGAGGTGTAGCTGAGCAGGTCGTAAGGCGGTCTGCCGCTGATCTTGTGGAAGAAAGTTCGCCAAACCAGATTTTATTGCCTGCCGCCCTGCATGAACTACCTGTTGCAGGACCTTAGCAAGTATATCCTCTTTGGTATAAATAGGTAGATAAAATGTTATTTGTTGGAGCATTCTAATTTTATCTTCCCCGTGCAGGAACGTGCTGGGAAATAAACGACCACGATCTGCTCGCAAGGAGTTATTTCCTTCCAAAAAAGAGAAACAAAGGTTATCTAATTTACTTGGTATTGTTTCTAAGTATAAACAACATGCATGGACCATATAATGACCAACAATCCTTTCAAGTTGCAGTGAGGCGTGAAGCTCCATCTTTATGGTCTCCACCACCCTGTCTACTGCTATCGCTAAATAAAGAGTCTGCCTTGTAGCTTGTGCTATGGCAATGATGTATTTGTACCTAGTAGTACTATAATCCATCTAGAATTAGTAGACTATTTGCAGTGTCCTATTTCGTCCCTTGGCTGACTGGTGCCCTGGTGTCACCTATGTATGAAGCCAATCCTAAATAAAAAGTTAACAGGGACATTTTCTATTTGATGTACTTGTCCAGTACTGTTTTGTACCACCTACGTGTGAAGTAGCTTTGAATATATAATGTTATCTTCTCCTATGAGTTTCTGGCTAGCCGTTTGTGACATTTCTAGTGCTACGTTCCTAACCTAATTATTTTGTTTTATGAGAAAACTATATTTGGCACCATTCCATAGTTTATATGTGAGACTGTTTCCAGCTTTACAAGGTACCTATTTTTGAGTTATGTTGGTGATGCCCCTAGCCTACTATCTTCTAACACTCAAATAGCAATAGACCTCCAGCAATGGTATTCGATGGCACGTCATTATTGGGATTCAATAAAAAAAGATCACATTCCATGCATTAGGTCCTCATAGTACAACACTAACTCCAAAGACATCATGTCCAGCATCGAATAAAATACATAGCCCATCCAAAGTGTGCTGCTATGATAGGCAGCCACTATTGACCTTGCTATTAGGAAACATAACTAGGTTGAACAAAATATACGCAAACTTAGTGATAGATTGTAGCCATCGACTGACCCTGGTCCGATACCATTGTCGTCCTTCATCGTGGCTTTAAAATTTTTCATACCCACTGGTGGTAGCTTTCCCTAGATTAATGTCGCCTATGACATCCTCCTTGTTTGTGCCGCTTCTCGCTAGATTTGTGTTGTCCGTGCTGTCCTTCATGGCACCAGTTCCTCCTAAGACAGTGCTCTGTCCAAAAATCATCTGGAAAAAGCTCTAGTGGTTTCTGCGCAAAGACAAGTGCAAGGGCTTATGTAAGAAACCGAAGCCGTTATGTACTACATATATATTCAAACCATTTAGCTCCTATATCATTATGGGCTCAAAACGTGTCCCAAAGAACACATATAATTAAAACATATACCACTGCTTTGTGCTACATGAGTTTTGATATCATGTATTAGAAATAGTTTCAAACAATCGAAACTTTATCTGGTAAACTAATACATTAATGATATTGCCCACTGAGAATATATCATAAATAAAAATTTGAGCCAATTACTCTTGGGGATTTTTTTGGGAGCTCCACTTGTATAATGATATACCTTTTGCATCCTGCGGTTGAGCTTCCATGCGTAGCTCCTTCAGGACCACAGAGAATCATGTGCACCATTAATAAATATCCTTGTGCATGTGTACCCCATACCTCGGTAGAAAAGGCAACAGCAACCCACTTAGACTATATCTTAAATATAGCTTCATACCTTGATTGGCTGTGCATCTTGCCTCATCCTTGCTGTGCCCTTCACGTGAGAGTCGTGAAGGACCAATTCCCTTGGAGTATGCCTCTAGGCTGTTTGGGACATAAGGACCAGTGAAAGACATGGATTGGATTGCTCCAATAGATTCTGCAGGTTCATTAGGCACAATGTATCCTCTCTTCACACGGACACTCCTCCATTTGTTATCTGATGGTACTGGTAACCCAGATGCCAACTGTGAGGCGCTATGCTTTTGTTGTGGCTCTGAGAGATGCATACTTTGTCCAGTTTCAGCATGAATATACACGTCATGAAGCTGAGAGTTGATGCCAACTCTAACAAAAATGGGAAAAAGTTCAGGTCCAACCGTAATAATGAGTGCCCTTACATAGTCACGGTTGTCCCTGGTGGCTTCAACACATTCCATCTTTTCAAACTTACAGAAATAATCAAGAATGCCCTTTACATCATCCCAACCCCAACATTCTCTAGGCAATCCACTTATCCTCACCCAAAACCTTTGCAGCGTTCCATGTGCTCCTATGTTCTCCTCCCATCTCCTCACTACCAAAGCATTATTGGAACCAAATAATACCTGCCCAATTGCAGCCTTCTCTAAGATGCTTATGGATGGAAACTCGATGAGATAAGTTCTAGGACCTACTGGAACTGCTTTCCAAGGGTACTCGAAATTATAGACCTCCCGTAGTATGCCTTGAACAACCTCTGGAGTGGATTCCGAAGGACCCAAGGTTGATGCAATTGCACATCTCTTTAGTGTGTTTACTCTAGCCTCACGATCTTTGCTAGGCCCTAGCCAGATGAACTGAGGAAAATAAATAGAGTGCCGTTTACCTCCACGTTGAAATTTTGCTGGAGCGCTCACCAATCTAGCGCACTTAGATTGTTCTTCTTCCTTCCTTCCACCCTCCATCCTTGTAATTTTGTTGGCGCTATGGCCGTTTTACCGGCCTTCAGTGACTTAAATATATGTGGGGAACGACCCTTCAACATGTCTGAGCCATGATTTGTATGCTCGAGCGGTTCAATTTCCCAGAGCAAACTATTGCCGAACAGTTAGAAGGGTACTGATAAAGGTGCCTTATATGCAATTGTCTGTACATGACCAGTTGCTACACTAGCCTATTTTACAAAGTTGCAAGGACATTAACCAAAGGAAGATCTGGCGGCATATGGTCAAGTGCACCTCTAACCTTGTGCATGGGGCACCGAAGTGCGGAGCCTCATAGGTCAACGCCGGAACCTTAGGCGTCCAACTACCCCTACAATGCCACCTCACCATCGCCCAACTGAACAATCAGAACTAGACCAAAGGGAACACACTAGACAAATAAGTGGAGTATGTAAATTTAGGCCAAAATTTTGTAAGGTCTGTGGTTTCCATTGTTTGGTAAAGTAGTGTCATGAGGGGGACATCGTTAAAAAGAATCCCTATATAAAAGTTTGGCAGAAGGGCTGACCTATTATGAAGAATTAGTTGATTTGAACAACATCGAGAAGTTCTTATGAGTAAGGAATTCTACTTTATACCACTAATAAGGAGGAAACACAGGATAGCAAGATAAGAATAGGCATTGTTTGACCTCTGCAGTCACGACAGCCGTATACTATTTGGCCATCTTATGGGCCAGCAATGTACCCCTTGTTTTTTCCATACATCCAGCACACTTATGGATTCGCTAGGACATATATGTGATTATCTAGCTGCCATCAGTTTTCCATCAACTGTTTGGGTCCCTGTTCGTAAGCAGTTACCTTGTAGTTGCATGGTAGCAGTGTTAGCCCGAACAACCATGCCATTCCAAGGCAAGGTACACTAGCCTTCCCTATTCTAAAGAGCGGCCTTTGCTTGCAGGCACACATCAACTATTCAACAATAGTTATATGACCGCTGGCTTGCATCCTGCCTTTCCTACACTGTTGTACGAAATGCATATATTAATAGAAGAGAGGCGATAGGGATGGATTCGGATCAGAGCCGTACGGATACGGGTGCGTACACCACTGATTACCATACTTTAATTTAAATTCAGATACGAGTATGTATATTTTTAGATACAAATGCAAAACGAATATCTCGAATTCGGATATCTACTTGATTTTGAGGATGACAGGTATCTATTACTTATCGATAGTTTAATACTATACTAAAACCATAATGGATAGAGGGATTTAAAACATAGCTATATAACACCATGCACAAAGACAACTACAGAAAATAAAATAATTTAATAAATATTCTAATAATTAAATATATGAAATATAAGACAATTATAAATATTATATATCAATTGCTGGATTCAAATGAATAAAAATAAATTCCACAAGTATATAAACAAAATAAGATAGTAATTAATATGATTAGCATATTAAAATTAATTAAACTTAAGATTTTTATATCGTTACTAAGATAGTACCGGCTTTGTCACAGTTTTTGTCGAATCTGAGCGGGGGAATCGAGATAGAAGACTCTTCAAAAGCAAATACGGATGCATCCATTTACCATTCATATTTAGATTGAGTACGAATACGGATATCCATATTTATACTAAATGAATACGGATATCGGATCTTTCGGATATCTAGAAATCTTGACATCCGCATCCATCCCTAGCCGATACCCGATACAACACCTGACAACGACATTTATTACTATAAAATATTTGTAGCACGTAATCGTTAATAAGAAGACCAGTCTAAGCAAGGAAGATTATTATTCGACTGTTTGTAGTTGTTCAATACGCCAACCCCTCCCCCCACCACACACACACACACAACGTTTGGCTATAGTCCTGTTTTATTTGTTCTTTAGCTTTTCAGTACTTTGCAGTGGGCGGAACTAGGGGGGCAGCAGGGTCGTGGTCCCCCCAATCTAGTAGAAATGTTTTTAATATCCCTATAACTACTGTAGTTTATAGCATATTAAGACATCATTTTACCCATTTTGTATCATAATATCATGATTTTTCGTTATCGATGCTAATTACATATATAAAACATTGAAAAAAATTGGTGAAACATACCCTCATGTATGTATTTACCATACTTAGAGGTGTCATCGTATTTCTCCAGCCCTTCTTAAACAATGCTGCTGGTTCTGCCACTGGTACTTTGTGCACTACAAATTGTCCTGTAGGATGCGTCGGAACTAATTTTGGAACTACAAACATCCTTGGCTAATTGCAGTTGAATCATGCTGGGTGGCAGGGAGCCACAAAGTATCATTTAATGATATAAATAATCAGCCCCGGACCTATTCATCTTTTTCATTCTAATCCCATGTGACAAGGAATAGCTGGTGCATTTATACGAGGATAGAAACTTAATGCAAGAACTGCTATAATTACTACTCGAGCTTTCAAACTGAAGGTTAAAGCTTGTTTCCTTGATAAAAAAGGGTACTTATTTTTGTAAGACACGTGCATGTGTGAAAGTAAAAAAAATTCGCTCTCTTTGCCTCGTGTTGCCTTAGATGACAAATCATCTACGGATAACAGATAACCATACAATACTAGCTTTTTCTGATAGTTCGTACCTATGCGTTTGGTCAACACCAGGGACATCCACAGGATTGTAGGAGTATCTAGCTTTTCCAGCGTGCGGAGCAGGCAGTAGTGGCGTGCTTCTAGGATGTATGCATGCGTCAGATTGGCTACCAACATGCATGCATACGAGTATCAGGCTATCTAGCAGGTAGCAGCAAGCATGCAGAAGGTAGGCCACCACATGTGTTGCCAGAATCGATGCTCTTCTTGCTTCTTCGTGTCGAGCATCTTGATAAAAGTAGCAGTCAACAACATCCTTCTGCTCAGTCATGCATGTTATTATTGCAGACCAGTTTTGAGTCCCTTTCCTTTACCTGTCACCTAGGTACACGTCCTTTGCATTTTTATGCTTCTTCGTGTCCATTAGTTCATTCTAAATGAGGGTTATTTACAAATTAGAGGGGAATCTATCAATGCATCGTATATGATATATTTTGATGACACATGTATAAGTTTCATCCATAGAATTTTCTACATCCATAAATATACCACATATGTAAACACTTTATGTGCTAGCTGTTGGATTTATATATTCCACTAATCTATACTACTGAGCTCCAGAAGCCCGGTCTGACCAACGTTCACATTTTTGGTGCCTTAAAGGCTACTCGATGTACCCATCCACTTTGTTTATTGATAATTAGTCGACTATACAAGTTAGCTGACCGTTGTATTGGCCGTTCTAGCATCAGCTGATGGTTTTATAGCCCACACATGAAGACAGTTCAAAGGCAGCAAATAAAATGCGATAAATAGGTGGACCTGCATGGGACTTGTGCAGATGCACCTCATGTGTGGTGGAGGGTTCAAATTAGTTCTCCATCTCGTGATTGGCTACATGTGCCCCTCGAAAAGAACTGTCTTAGCCATCGATCGCTTAGCATGGTTCCTTGCTTAATTAATGATCCAAACACAATATACATGTCCTAGTGTCCACTAAGAACGAGGACCAGATTGTCCTGTACGTACATATATTACAGATGTGGCAAACGTCACATGGAACGTAGATGGAGTCCGATTGTTTGGGCCTCTCGATTATTCTACGTGCCCCTTCTTCTTAGTAGAATGGTGCACGTACCGGTCTTCCCTTGCGTGGACTCTTAGGCAACGCGGCCTCCTTATTGAGTGAGCACATAGGTGGCGTGGCATCATGTGCGCTAAGTGACCACCTAGAAAGGGCAGCATTCTCCGTATTGAGGGAACACCTGGCTTTGACATGTACCTTCTGCTTCTTTGCTACTCGAGCGGCAGGGTAGAAATCATCCAGATCACGGTATTTGATGATCCCTTCCATGCATCCAGTATTATCTGGAGGGCCACGTGCCTCCACTTCTACCTACATGTAGCGAATCATTAGGCAATCACGGGCTGTGTCTGGTTTTGATGGCAAAGGGAGATGTCTTAGTCAGTACTCAAGGTAAGATAATAAATCGTTTACCTTGCATCCGACCGAGCAAAACTGGGCCACATCCATTAGGGCACGTTTGCATGAAATACAATCGGACCTATGGGGCGGCCGCCCGGCGCTTTAATCGACCATGGAGCCTCTACGGGTGCCCGCTTGGTGAGATGTAGGACCTTAAATCCATTACGTTAAATCTTTGTTGTATCCTGTTATATCGATTGCCCCTACGATATCTTGGACCCGTACCACTTCATTCAATGCTGCTTTACACACCTGTACGATGATTTATGAGGCATTAGCTACATGTTGCAGTGGATAAAGATTAAAAAAAGCAACGTGCTATTTGGTAAGCAAAAGTTTGAAAACCTATAACATGCGGTGAGATGGATGACTTCCTTGGCAGACGTGGCACAAGGCCTCTTGCTGTAGTTCTCGACAGTCTAAGCAAAAGTAGCTGCATGGAATGTCTTTTTGTTCGCTGCTGTGCACTGGACAAGGGTGACCAAACTTGTTGCCGACCAACGCTGCAATGCGCTCGACGCTTATGTGGCTGACAGCCATTGAGTGTGTGCCTTGCTATGTTGGGGGGGAGAAGGAGATTTCAACTATCAAATAGTTCTTAGTGTGGTGTTATAGTTTCCATCCTCCATCTAATACAATGCAAAGCGCGTCCCCGCTCCTACATGGCAGTTTGCACTGCTGTGATTCAGTACTTATGATAGGAGACAAGGTTACGTGATATCAAAGTAACATATTTATGGGAGGGCGCATGGGAGTGGAAGCTTTGTAAGATTTGGATACCCCACCTATGTGTCTAGGCTCTACTTGCATGGTGCTAGAGAACGTGGGAGGGGTGTCTTGGAGGCTCCAAGGGTGGGCTATTTATGGGGACCAGGCTAGACTGGACTTCCTTGTTTTAATTGGTAGACTTTGATTCTCATGCACACATCAACTATTCAGCAATAGTCATACGAACATTGACCTCGACCTTACCTTTACTACGTGGCTACGCTTACATACGTACTCCCTCTATCCCTGAATAGATAGATTCATAGATTTGTCTTAAGTCAAACTTTTTAAACTTTAACCGAATTTCTAAAAAAAAGGTAAGATTTATAGTACCAAATTAGTATCGTTAGATTTAGCATAAAATATATTTTCATGAGGTGTTCATTTTATTTCATAGATGTTGTTATTTTTTCTATAAAGTTAATCAAATTTAAAAAAGCTTGATTGACACGGATCCTAGGAATTGATTTATTTATGGACTGAGGGAGTAATGATTTAGTCCACCTTTATAAGACCAAGAAAACTGAGCTATATTCATGCTAGATCATCCACCATCTCATCTGAGTGGAATTTTTTGCCCTAGACGACAGTGTACACTACTCTACTTGATTAGGGGAGTGTTAGATTTAGAAATAAAAAACAAACAGTGTTAGATTTAAAATTAGTTTAAAAAATGGTTAAAATCAAAAAACGATGTACATTGTGCCGTTGATCCGCTGGCTAATCATCGTTGGGTTCCACTCCCCTAATCAAGTAGAGTAGTGTACATCAGATTGCCTCCCTGCCAAATCACCAGTTCACCACCCCTGCCCGGATCAACGCAGGCACTGTGAGGATCTGCCAGGAGACAGGACAAGACAGGACCGGTGGCATGGGCCAAATAGTTCCAATGGTTGTGACAGATGAACCACGTCTCATACTTTAATAAATGCTACTGATACACTTTATCTGTAGACCACGCAGCGTCACATTAATTCGAGATTTACATTAAACACTGTGCTCTGTACCGTGAACATGTTGCTCTGTGTCTAGTGAACCCAGCCCGATCCACATATTTACGGTCACGAGGACAACTTACCTCGCAAACCCAGCCACGCGTCCCGAGGTATTACTCTTAAATTTACACTGCGATTCACAGTCCATGTGCTGGCTCGGACGATCGTATATTAAATGATTTAACAAAAGGGGCCGATAGTTGTTAATAGTTGCTAGCTCCTATGATGCATGTATGTTATCTGGCTGCAAGCATATGTTCGAGACCACCGGCAGCATGCGTGGAGAATCTAGGCTGTAGCACAATACTAGATTTTTTTATTTTAACACTTTTTGTAAATTAATTTTAAATCTAACACTGTTTGTTTTTTATTTCTAAATCTACCATTTTTTTGTTGCGCCTACTGCCAGAGCGCGGCGAAATGCGTGTGCCGTTGATCCGCTGGCTAATCATCGTTGGGTTCCACTCCCCTAATCAAGTAGAGTAGTGGGAACTGACTGGTCACCATAGCTAGAGCGCACCTATCTCTGAACCTTCAGCAGCTGCGCAAGACAGTCTCCCAAGTCCTAGAGCTTCAGATCCAAATTGGTGGTACTCGCTCACGGGGGCACGAGCACACCCAGTGGCAACATGGCTCCCAGCAAGGTGGTGGTGCTAGCTTCTGACAGCATGCGCTCCTAGTGAGGCGGCAGCACTACATCCTAGCAGCAAATGCACCGTGCAAGGTGGCAACCCTCGCTCCCTATCCGTGGCGGCGTCGAGAAGCAAGAGATGGGAGGTGGAGATGAGACACCCCTGTAACCCAATTGTTAGTAGGACAACCATGCAGGACAAGCCAGGCCACCCTTTCTATGCTAAAGAGAAGGCTTTGTCTGCTAACATTAGAAACTCATGGAAGATATGGTTGTCCAGATTGTCTCTATAGAGATTCAAAGATGTCGCATGGTTCCATGGTCAACTTACACAAGACCTATTTGATACCAGTGACATGAACATTGGACATTTGGACTCTATCCAGTGCCCTATAGCCTGTTACATAGTACACCCCGGATTTGACATATCAATCACGCCTCCATATTTAATGCTTGGCTACAGGTTTGTACGACGCATATCATTTTGATTAGGCATCCGCTCCAAGTCATTATATTACCTGTGGTTGAACCTTAACATGTTTGCACCTATACCATGCCCACACTAAATGCTTTATTATCTTCCAACGGTGTCTGATAAATTACAAAGAAATAGGGTGCTTGTATGCCTTCGTTCCTTACCTGGTGGCTTCTTACATAGATCTTTGTTCGTTAGTACATTTTTCATCCATGTCGGGGATTTTATCCTATATCCTTGTCAGTTTTTCTTCGGTCTCGTGATTCCTTATATGTAGCCAAGGGCAACCCCCAGTATGGCACATGATCAAGGTTGTAGGCAATCATTACATGCAAGAGCATGCTTGGGTCCAATCTAGCAGGTTTCATGCCACTATTGTTGAACAGTTAATGTCTAAAGTGAAAGTGAGCCATCAGCTGGAAGCGTTCTTGGCATGTCCAATCTGACCGTACGTACTGTGTATTAGGATATAGGGTTGGATGGATTCCAATCTCACGTCACTGTAGTTGAATAGCTGATGTGCTAGGGTATAGGGTTGGATGGAGTCCAATGGGCAATGGCCATCCATACTACTCCATCCGTTTCGAAATAACTATTATTTTTTTCGTGCTATAAGTTTGATTAGATTTGTAATAATAGTAACTGGTATTTTGGGTATTTTTCTGGTGGTCTTTGGTAGGAGTTGACTGCCTGCTACTTGTTCAGGACTGCAAAGAGGAATGCTCTGATATAATACCATATACCAGTGTGCTGCTTTATGGTACACATGCACACTATTGTAATAGTAGTATATATAAAAAGGTTGAGAGAGAAAGAGATCAGCAGTACGGGTCGAGAGTTGTGCTGTTGCCGCTGCGTAACGCCCCACCCGACAATTATTGCGGTGGAACAGTTGGTGAGAGCCCACAGGCAGGAGAGCTTTTTTGACAGGGCTCCAAATAAATATATTATGAAAGTAGATTCAGTATCTATCGCATGGTATTAATTATATACAATAAATATTAATATTTTTTATATAAAATTAGTCAAGGAAATTTCTCGAGAAGCGGAATGACATTTATCAAATGAGCGAGGAAGTACTCATAATGACGGTGAAACCATTCAAATAATATGTAACTGGTACCTAGCAGGGCCCATACGTCAATATTTTCAAACTTAGTTAAATATCAATGTGCTAATATTTATTCGTACCCATCAGGGTCCATATTTGAATTCAAATTTGAAGTAAAATGTGCGAAATAGTTGTAACCAAATTCCATTCCATGTGGAAATGATTTGGATCCATCCCTACAAGCTTTGCTAATCACACGAATACATCAACAAAAAAAGAAACAGTGTCTTCCACTAACGTGCATACACTGGTACCCTGGTAAGGGTACGCACTTAGGTCTCTTCTATGTAATTATGCATGTTCGTGATATTGACCCCTCATGCTGCAATTTTCCGCCTTCTCACAATATCGATGAATCACTGTAATGAATATAGAGCATGCATGAAATGTCACCATCATGCACTTCCACACAAAGAAGACAAAAGGGCATCAGATGGCATGCATGCATGAAATGTCATCATCGTACTAGTGCATCATTTGTACTTTGTTGCTACTATAGTACTTGTTCCTCTCTCGCTGCTTCTATATCATCTAGACTTTGTTACAAGTTTCTAAGTATTTGTTTATATGCTGCAGTGACCCCATGCCTATATGCACGAATAAAGGACAGGAATAGTACGCCATACTATACATTGGTACTAAGACATCAATCAGTATTGTCTCTTTCAGTAAAGTTGCTACATACATATGAACACTCGAACTGTGTTTTGTCATATCACCTGATGCGTTAGTGTTGTCACCAACAAACGCTGGTGCTGTATTGTCTACTGGACCATGTCTCAATTCATACACAGATGTGCCTTTCTCTTTGCATTCACAGTACTCCCCCTCCCAAAATAAGTGTCGTTATGCTATTCGTACTGGGATTTATAGAAAATAATAACAATATTTGTATTTTTAAATGAGTTTATTATGTAAATATATTCAATCATCTATCTGATGATATTAATTATGTACTATAAATATTAATATTTTCATGTATATTTGGTTGCAGTTAAAAGCGTTTGTCCCTTCGGGAAACGAGAACGACTCAAAATGGTACTGAGGGCCATATGCAGGCATGCAGGTAGCCTGCTCTGCCTATTTATAGAATGGATTCCTCACCACGCACTTCTCACAGCTCGCTGCATCCATTCCAGCACACGTGCCCTAGGTAATTGATCCTTTTAAAAGATCGATTAGCTGTTTGCTTGTAGGCTAGAAAAACAAAATAGCAATGCATGATCCACATGCTTAAATTTGTGGCATCAAAAGGATGCAAGGATATCGCCACATGAATATTGTCTCCCTTTTTACTCTTCCTTAGTTTAATGGGTTGCTTTTGCTCATGAAATATTTTTATACGCTGTTTTGCAATATCCATATACTAGATAATATATTTTTTTAATATGGCTATATGCCGCCCTCCTGTTTGTCGTGTAGCTTGTGTTAGGTAAAAATGATTGGATCTTGCTTTTGCTTTTCCTATTTGCCCCAGGATATAACGAGGCTCATTTGAAGGCTTATAAAATGGATAAGGGAAAGGGTGTGATCGGAGAATCGTCCTCACAACCTGCACAAAATGATGACGTCCATGTCACGGGACCCAACAATGTATTCCTTTGCTTCCTCCAAAATTTATATAGTTACCTGCTCTATGCTTTCCTTTGTCTTCGTATTTGAAGAATATATTTTGTTTCCTAACACATTAGCATATGAACACAAGTTATAGACATTTTAATATATACTTTGCAGGGTCCCACTAAAGTAATTACCGTATCACGCAAAAGCATTCTAAGGCAAATCATTGGCAATCTAGGGGCGGTTATTCGCACAGAAGGGATAGTGAAGCTAGATCAGTCTCGCAGGATAGCCTGGCTCACAATTGAGATCCCTGCTCAGAATAGCACTGAAGGTGTGACTACTGAGTGTTTCCATGGTAGCCCTTGTATGTGCGATTATGATGCTGAAGAAAATGTCTCCGAAGTAGCAATTGCCCATTTTATATCACAGAAGAATATCCATGTCAACGACGTGAACTATGCGGCTTTCCATGAAACATATAGCCAACTACGTCATTACATAAGCTGGTGTCACATTCTGCACACTAGATTTCAACTTCTACGTATGGAAAAAAATGGGCTTTTTAATGCACACATAAATCTTTTGAAGCGACTTGGACTGATCTGTGCAAGTTATGGTGATATCCTTCCACTTAGACCCTTTGCTCCAACTATGCATCCACCAGCCTCAAGTGTTGGACGAGTCATGTATATTGGACCTAATCCACCGTAAACTTCGGCATGAAGAACTAGGTAGGGAGTTGTTCAATGTGTTGCAGGAGTACAGCCCAATTGGCAATCCCATAATAAATTGAAAGGTATGTGTACAATCATTTATCATTTAATTATTATTTCATCCGAATAAATCTCACTGACAACTACATATTTCTTGCTCCCTTGTAGGAGATCCAGTGCTGGGAATAATTAAATCCAAGGAGACTTCTAGGAGCCCCAAGATTATATCCTACTCCTTGTTGTTAGCTTCATCATGCAAGTCGAATTTCCTGTTTCTATTGCGCAGACACTAGCCAGCATGCATTCTAGTCTACTCACTAAATTCCCACAGGGAAAATCTTGTATGTTATAAGTAGGCACTAGCAGGCGGCATATGCAGTGTTATACCCTCTAATATATTCATATTATGTCAGGTTATGTGGCTCTTATTCTATGTAATAAGCATGCATGTAGAGGACAGTCCTCTCCTCTTTACGTGTTTGCGTTTGGGATCTTGCTTTGGACTGTTTGTATGCAAGAAATGGCAATATGAGGGCCTATGTCGTCTTTACATGGTCTTGTCCCCTTTTATGTTTGAGAGAACTCTGTATTTGGCGTGGTCCCCCAATCCAGTAGAAATGTTTTTAATATCCCTATAATTATTGTAATTTATAACATATTAAGACATCATTTTACCCATTTTGTATCATAATATCATGATTTTTCATTATCGATACTAATTACATACATAAAACATTGAAAACAATTGGTGAAACATACACTCATGTATGTATTTATCATACTTAGAGGTGTCATCGTATTTCTCCAGCCTTTCTTAAACAATGCTGCTGGTTCTGCCACTGGTACTTTGTGCACTACAAATTGTCCTGTAGGATGCGCCGGAACTAATTTTGGAACTACAAACATCCTTGGCTAATTGCAGTTGAATCATGCTGGGTGGCAGGGAGCCACAAAGTATCATTTAATGATATAAATAATCAGACCCGGACCTATTCATCTTTTTCATTCTAATCCCATGTGACAAGGAATAGCTGGTGCATTTATACGAGGATAGAAACTTAATGCTAGAACTGCTATAGTAACTATTCGAGCTTTCAAACTGAAGGTTAAAGCTTGTTTCCTTGATAAAAAAGGTACTTATTTTTTTAAGACAATTGCATGTGTGAAAGTAAAAAAATTTCACTCTCTTTGCCTCGTGTTGCCTTAGATGACAAATCATCTACGGATAACAGATAACCATACAATACTAGCTTTTTCTGATAGTTCACGCACCCGTGCGACGGGATGGGTGCGGCAGACACGGCCGCGAGGCGGGCTGCGGACTGCGGCGTGCGGCTGCTGCATGCACCCCCTCGCTCGGGACGCATGGCTGGGTTTGCTGGGTTTGCGGCGAGCGTGTCCTGTCCTGTCTTGTCCTGTCTCCTGACAGATCCTCACAGTGCGTGCGTTGATCCGGGCAGGGATGGTGAACTTACGTTCCGTGCATCATATAGGGTTACTTATTATTACTAGCCATCTTGCTTGAAAGCTGGAACCATTCTAGGGTTACTTATTATTACTAGCCTGCTGCAATGTCATAGCATCGACTGAATGATTTTTATAGGGCTGTGGCGGTATGGAATCATGACCTGGGATCCCGCAGGAGGTATAGCTGTGCTGTGACAACCCACCCAGCTTTGCTTCAGAGTGCAGTGCGTATGTATGATGTTTGGCACACAGCCACAGTGGCACATACGTACACGCACACACTCCTAATCCTTGAATATCGCACACGTGAGTCAGGCAGGCACACTATGGCCTATGGTGACTGCCTGACTGGTGAGAGAGGAGGGAAGAAGAGGAAGCTACCTTCGTGCCCCAAACACAATATACATTGCAGCAGCCTATAGTTACTTAATGCTAGAACTGCTATAGTTAATGCTAGAACTGAAGGATTGGATGGCAAAGGTAGAAACTTAATGCTATAGTTACTGCCTGACTGGTGAGAGAGGATTTGATGGCAAAGGTAGAAACTTAATGCTAGAACTGCTATAGTTACTACTCGAGCTTTCAAACTGAAGGTTAAACCTTGTTTCCTTGATAAAAAAGGTACTTATTTTTGTAAGACATGTGCATGTGTGAAAGTAAAAAAAATTCACTCTCTTTGCGTCGTGTTGCCTTAGATGACAAATCATCTACGGATAAGAGATAACCATACAATACTAGCTTTTTCTGATAGTTCGTACCTATGCGTTTGGTCAACACCAGGGACATCCATAGGATTGTAGGAGTATCTAGCTTTTCCAAATGCGGGCGAGCGATAGTGGCGTGCTTCTAGGATGTATGCATCGTCGGTTGGCTACCAACATGCATGCATACGAGTATCAGGCTATCTAGCAGGTAGCAGCAAGCATGCAGAAGGTAGGCCACCACATTCGATGCTCTTCTTGCTTCTTCGTGTCGAGCATCTTGATAAAAGTAGCAGTCAACAGCATCCTTCTGCTCAGTCATGCATGTTTTTACTGCAGACCAGTTTTGAGTCCCTTTCCTTTACCTGTCACCTAGGTACACGTCCTTTGCATTTCCATGCTTCTTCGTTTCCATTAGTTCATTCTAAATGAGGGTTATTTATAAATTAGAGGGGAATCTATCAATGCATCGTACAACAAGGTAGAAGAAAGGGTGTTATAGAGTTGGGTCCTTCGATTTTCAATGAATAAAGGAGTATATGGTACTAATATGCAAATAACCATATGAAGCATTGCCATTAACATCCATGCTACAAGCAGTAATAAGTGGAAGGTTTCCAGATCAAATATCAATACATTTTCGAGTCATGGAAATAATAACCCATACTATAGCTAACATGGTACCACCCGCGTATATTAAAAGATAGTTCAATTGGATTTATTTAATTACTTACAAGAACTCACATGGATAGCCAGCGTTGGCGTTAGCTATGTAAAAACTTATCCACAATAGCAATTGCAGGAGAACTCACATCGCGTTCCCATGATATGTCCTCCGTACTATGGTCTCCTCCACTTAGATGGCAGCGTATGGCTTCTGTAGAGTCCACCACACACACAGGCCAGCCCCAAACACCAGCGATATGGTGAATCTTTGTAGTCTGTGATTTTGCAAGGGCTTTTGTATTTGCTTTCATCTCATCTATGGAATCAGAAAGACTCATGCCTCCACCAAAATATTTGCTTAGTTCTCGCACACCAATTGCCTTAGCTTGACCCGGTGTAGTGGTTGCCAATCTTATGAGCCAGTAGTAGTATCAAAATACTCTTTTAGTTCCTCAACTAAGCCAGAAGCAACCATATCATCAATACGGCGACACAGATACTCATTAAGAACCAGCTCATGCGTATGGACCCAAAGTAGACAACTTTTGAACCTTAAATTTGGCTTATACTTTGGTATCGAAAAAGGATTGGCAAGGGAGGGATCAAGGTGGTCAGCAAGAAATCCATGCATAAGTGAGTTTGACCCACCTACCAGAACTGGAACTCGACCACGCCTTGCAATAGACTCCAGATAGTTGTTGCAATAGATCGAAAGGAAGGTCATGACACATCATCCGCAATTGATGAAATAACCCCAATTAAGTGATGAGGAATACCACCTTGATCATTCGGCCGGATCTTGTTAGTTGTGATGTCAAGACCAGCATATATTTGCATCTTGTCCGCATTTATCACTTCACCACCAATCACCTTGGATATGTCAATTGATAACCGTCTTGCTCCTCGTGCTGATGGCACCCATGATTACCACCGGTTTAATCGACATCATCTATGAGATGTAGTTTGATCCTGCAGAGGTGAGGGGGATGGGGTGGAGTGGTAGAGGGAAAGTGCTTCTTGCCCTTTAAACCCTAGGTCGACCAGCCCCATGTATATGAAGAGTCGATGGTGTGGTCGGTCAAGAAGAGGGGATGGGGGTAAGTGCTGTGAGCGTTGATAACCTAGGTCTGGCAAACTAAACAATGTACACTAGCAGGCATTCCTATAACTACTTATGTACTACCATGGATACACTCCGCAGAAAAACTTAATTATGCACATGTATGTAGTAACGTAATACAAAGATGTATGAGTACAATATAATATGTATCATATGTATGTGGACAAATCCATAGGTCCACAGGTGTGGCGAATGGAAGGAACTTCCTCTAGACAATCAAAGAAGAGGCAACCCGGCAAAGGAGAAGCTGAAGTGTCAGGTGCCTGCATATATTTCTTTACTTTCCCATCCTCTCATGTATTTGTGCAAAAGTCATGTTCTGCCTATAATCAGTTCGAGGACGTCATGACCATCTCTTTTCCATTTCTTTCATACTCTTGCTTGCTAGATCTCTTGTTATCATCTCTAATTGTAGGTTACTTTGTCCCGTTCTGATGATTTCATTCTTTGGACATTTAAGGGACATGCTCCATTGTAGGTAACATTGTGCCTAGTTTTGTTGTCTTTGTGTGCTCGTGTTATGCCTACCACTATTTTGGCACGCTCCCACACAACTTTGCACAAAACACGCGCATGCCCGTGAATAATGGAGAATGACCCTTAACCAGTGCAACAACCGCCTTTGCCACGGTGTTTACCTCACCATCGTTCATGTCGTGTGTGCCTACCATTGTTTAGGCGTGCATCCATAGGAACTATGCAAAGGCACCCGTGTGCTGGAAATAATGGAGACTGCCCTTGAAGTGCCCAACAACTCGCCACAATGTCACCTCACCACCGCCCTTGGCACTACACGACATCACTGTGGTGTCGGCGCCACGATCGCTTTCGCATTAAATCACGGTTCTTGCGCTGCTGGATACAACTCCATCCTTCTAGCTATAAAATTAGGTACCTCAGAGGTCTTCCATATCTCAAGAGGTAACACATCCTAGCTCAACTTCCTTCCCATTGAGTATCATCCCTCTCTCCCCATTTCTCTGCTCTCCTATAGGAATCGAGCGGCTCTGGCCCTTCCTCTTCTTCGCGGTGTCCTTATCAAGGTGAGAAAACCATGACCATCTTTATGAAATCTTACCCTCTCCCTATATATTACAAAATGACTTGCCCTCCTTTTCCTTGTAGATGGCGATGATGAAGAGGGACCACTAGCTACTTTGCTTGAACAAAGATGGTTTTCCCAAGCTCCTATATGCCACCATGTCCAGGATAGGTCTTTTGGATCACCCAGAGTATGTAGGTAGAGAATATGAGGAGTATGGCACAGAGCGGTGCGAGGTCATCATCTATGTTGGAGGAAGTAAAGATTTCCCCAACATAGGGCCGTGGGTGGTTTCTACTATAGGGTTTCGGTTCGAGGACACTTACCAATCTGTCGCTCGCAAAGCTTTGAGGTACCTATGCCAGATTTATGAGAGGCCAATATGTCGTACACCCATGAGATTCTTCCCCCCTTTAACAAGAGACAGTCCTGTGTGGGTAGCCCGAATGAGGACCCTCGAAGGCCCTGAATTACGTGAAAGTGACCCAACTACGGTGTTCATGTCTACCTACCTACTTTCCCTAGATAAGCAATATGATAGGCATGCCACCCATTTGAAGAAGTGCATTCTAAGGGCAGAGGAGGCCGAGAACCAAATAAGAAACCTGCAAGTGCAGCTTTATGGAGGCTAAAGCGCAGGCAACTAGGCGGAGGCCGTGAGGCTACAACAATTGAAGCCTTCAAGCAGGCCAAGACCGCCACACTCAAAGAATTGAAGAATATCTACCTTGTCACTAGGGCCAAGAGAAGGACCCTTGTTCGGAAGGAGAGAATGCCTAATACTAGATGGAATCCCAGTTGCAACCATGGAAGAAATCCAAGGGAAGATTGTGGACACGCCGCCCGCGCCTCCACCAACCGAGGCTTCCCATGGAATTTCCGAGACAGGGTCAATCGATGGAGAAGAGATTCTCCCGCTGACTCAGGCACCACCAGGAGATGGCATCTGCCCTCCTTCCATCCTCCCAGAAGATTTCTCAAGCTACGAAGAATGATCTAAGTAGAGACATGGGCCCCTCAAGAACCCTCGTTGTAATGTTTATTATTTCCACCTATAATGTAATCCCACATGGTGTTGTGCTTTGAATTTAGTGATGTTGGTTGTTTGAATTCCACTTGAGCAAACATTTCTCTATGCCAATATGCCATTTCTCTACACCAATATGCCAGTGATTTTATTCAGTGACCTAGAATAGATATTGTGTAATGGATGCCAAACTCTATCGCCCTTACATAACATCATACTGGAAAATACATATTAGCTTCTATTGAGATATTTTTTAGTACAACATACATATGATCCCTAAGATTTGATATATACCAAGAAGATCATCTTCCATGACATGGTAGTGGAAAAAATTAATCAGCTATAGCTTCCGTGGGGATACTTTCGAGTAACACGTATACATGATCCCCAAGGTTTGATATATCAAGCAGATCACCCGCAGCGAAGCGCGGGCATAGTGGCTAGTATATATAGCAGCTAGCGCGAACTGATGATAGATCAGCTAGTTGGGTTCTAGTTGGTGGAACATGTCCACCAGGTTTTAAATCCTCCGGCTAGCTGATGATAGATTAACTAGCCGAGGGCACTCGGCGAAGACCTAAAAACACTCGGCAAAGGGTTTGCCGAGTGTTACACTCGGCAACCCCTTTAACGGCAAACGCTTGTTTGCCGAGTGTTTTTTTGTCGGACACTCGACAAAGATGTTGCCGAGTGAAAAAAAAAACACTCGGCAAATTTTTTTTTAAAATAAAATAAAAAAGGCAGGCCGCCATCCACGCTCGCACCACCAGCACCACCGCCGCCATCCACACAGGGGCGCGCCCCACCACCACCACCGCCACCACCACCACCACACCACCACCACCACCACCACCACCACCACCACCACCACACACCACCATCACCACCACCACAGCCACCACCACCACCACCGGAGAAGAAGAAGGGGAGGGGAGGGGCCGCCGCCATGGAGCCCGTCGTCAGATCCACGGATCCACCGCCACCGGGATCCAACCCATCGGATCTGCTACCGAAGGACACCTCTCCGCCGGATCCGCGTCGTGGTGGCTCCATCCCACCGGATCCGCGATGCCACCCGGCGGTGGAACCACGGAGGGAGGGGAGGAGGGCGGATCTACATCGCCACCCGCTGCTGCTCCGCATCGCCGGGAAGGGCCAAGCCGCCCTACGCCATCGCCGGGAAGAAGAAAGGAGGGAGGGAGGGGCGGATCCAGCAAGACATGAGCGGGAAGAAGAAGGGGGAGGAGGAGGGGCGGATCCGGCAGCCACCCGGGAAGGAGAAGGGAGGGAGGGGCGCATGAGGAGGAGGAGGAAATCGCCGGGCCGGGGCTAGGGCGGGTGCGGGAGGAGGGGGCGGGTGTGGGCGAATGGGGATGGGAGGGGCGGGCGGGACGAGGGAAGCAGGGAGGGGAGGGGCCGGGTTTTATTGTGGGTGGGGTTTTTTTATTTATTTTTTTACTTTGTCGAGTGTTGATTTTCAGACACACGGCGAACCTCTGTTTGCCGAGTGTTTTTTCCTGACACTCGGCAAATCCTCTATTTGCCGAGTGTTTTTTGTTTGACACTCGGCAAACTTTCCTCTTTGCCGAGTGTTTTTTTTTGCCGAGTGTTTTTAGATAGCACTCGACAAATAATTTGTTCGTCAAGTGCCCGAGGAAATACACTCGGCAAAGAAATAAACACTCGGCAAAATTGAGGATTCCGGTAGTGGTAGGGTTTACGTATGTATGTTCATAGGGGTGAGTGCGCGTACGTGTTGTGGCCGTCTGCGTTATACTGTGTAATTTAAAAAAATATATACTCCCTCTGTCCCAAATTATCTGTCGATTTGGGTTTCCGTGCCGTAAGTTTGACTCGATTTATAGAAAATACGTGCAACATTTGTATTTCCAAATAAATTTATTAAAAAACTAGAGTCAAAGATCTTTCCAATGATACTAATTTTGTACCATAAATATTAATATTTTTTAATATATATTTTATCAAAGTTATTTCTCGTAAAACGAAAACGACAGATATTTTAGGACGGAGTGAGTATATAGCAGCTAGCAGAGTAGCAGTAGCTATAGAAATGCTTGCCAGATCAGGAATAGAGAAGGTTGTTTCTGTGTCGTACACGTGAGGATCCAAACGGCGTCCCAAACTTATACGTGCGGAGGGAGCCAGAGAGTCGAGGATGCACTCGACGACAGCATTAGCGCTGGCGAAGTTATAGGATGCAAGTGGCAAAACCATCCCACTCCGCACCCATGTTGTGGCACGCCCCGCACTAGCTCGAGCACGTCACGCCACACCGCATCGTGTTGTGGTGCAGCCCATGCTTCCGTGCACATCACATAACGTCACGCTCATGCCTCTCATCGCCACGGCACGGCTCGGCGGCGGTGTGCGCCTGCATGCGGCACACCCTTCATCTCTCTCAACTTCACAACAAATCCATGTATAGATCAGCTATTTAAGTTGAGTCAATATTTAGGCAAAATATCATACTACGGGACTAAAATTATATTGCACCTTGTATTTAATATGAACCTTAAAATTTATTTGATTTAATTGAACTAAAAATAGGCCAAGTCCAAATTAAATCCAATTGATCCCTCACTATTCTTAGGTTTTTCCTTAAAAGCATACTAGGATCATAAGGCATAGGAGCAGGCTTACAGTCACTAAACTTAAAGCAACTCAAAAATAGCTTTTGACACTAAGAGAAGCACAGGAATAGAGAAGGTTGTTTCTGTGTCATACACGTGAGGATCCAAACGGCGTCCCAAACTTATACGTGCGGAGGGAGCCAGAGAGTCTGGAGGATGCACTCGACGACAGCATTAGCGCTGGCGAAGTTATAGGATGCAAGTGGCAAAACCATCCCACTCCGCACCACATCATGTTGTGGCACGCCCCGCACTAACTCGAGCACGAGCACGTCACGCCACACCACATCGTGTTGTGGTGCAGCCCATGCTTCCGTGCACATCACATAATGTCACGCTCATGCCTCGCATCGCCATGCCACGGCTCGACGGCGGTGTGCGCCTGCATGTGGCACACCCTTCATCTCTCTCAACTTCACAACAAATCCATGTATAGATCAACTATTTAAGTTGAGTCAACATTTAGACAAAATATCATACGAGACTAAAACTATATTGCACCATGTATTTAACATGGACCTTAAATTTTATTTGATTTAATTGAACTAAAAATAGGCCAAGTCCAAATTAAATCCAATTGATCCCTCACTCTTCTTAGATTTTTTCCTTAAAAGCATACTAGGATCATAAGGCATAGGAGCAGGCTTGCAGTCCCTAAACTCAAAACGACTCAAAAATAGCTTTTCACATTAAGAGAAGCACCGGAACAAAGCCACAACGTCACTGGCGACCATTTCATGGGAGCTCATCATCTATCCTGCCAATGCGCACACCTTGGTATGCTTCTCAAGGTACGCCTAATTTAATGATTTATGGTTTTTATATAGTCTTTGAATGTTTCATGAAATTCTATATTCTAGTTCGGCTTTATTATTAAGGGAACATAATATTTATAATCAAATATTATGGCCGTGTCTTGAGAGTTATTATTGAGCATACTTGTGTGTATAAAAATGGTCGAAATATTTGATGAAGAGGACTAGTTATGTGTCAGATGTTAGATTTTTATTTTGGCTATAATAACATGCTCAAAAGAAACATGTGGACTATACTTATGGCTAATATTTTGTGATCGCTCTTAGATAAACATGCTTGATATTTTATTATTACCCTTAAAATAAAATATAAATATGCAGTTGGGCCGGCTTGATTGTGGGCTGGACCAAGCCCATGCAAGCCTTTTTCTTTTTCTTTTCTTTTTTCTTTTTCTATAAAAATAGAGATATTACAAAATTCGTCAAAATCATAGAAAAATCATAAAAATACCAAACCAATTTTGTTAACTTCATAAAGATGTGATATATGCATAGATGTTATGAATCTTGTTAGGTTGTGCTTTGTCTATTGGTGTGTTAAATCATCCTTGCATATATTGTATGCATATAGGTTCGGCGATGACCGAGAACGTGCCAAAGGCAGACCCCAAATACGCAGAGGTGGCCGAGGAGTATGAGGAGAAGGTTCTCATCATCCACGGGTTCTACGAAAGTTAAATGAAAAGTCTAATAATAAGTCCACATACAACAAAGTTAAATAATAGCATATGTTCACCTAGAACAAATTCATTGTTTGATTTATCACATACAACAAAGTCCTCATCATCAGAGGACAATTGGTGGCCAAGCTTAATGAAGCGCTTGCGCCAGGCCGCTTGAGAGCCCTTGTTATGACCAAGTTTCGGCCTGTCTTCTGCTGTGGGGTACTCAATGTGTATCTTGTTGTACTTCTTATCAAGTATTCTGTCAATGGTGATGCGAGCATACCCCTGTGGAATTAGGCGGCCATTAATGGTCCCGTCTCCCGTAGGCTAGGCCTGGCCGAGCGCCACCTTGTCCTTTGTCTATTCCTGATGGATGTACAACTTGACATTGATGGGTTTAGTGATGCCATCCACCGGATGAGGCACATTCGCATCTTTTTCGTCGAGCAGGGTCGATCCGCAGCTGCTGTGACATCTAAACTGTGGGCTAAAGGTAGTAGGAGTAGGGTTTTGTGGTACTTCTGACCCCTTGGACAATAAAATTTAGTGGACTCGTGCTTCAACAGTCGCCTCAATCCGTGTTTCCATTCTGTCTTCCATCTCTTTTAGTCGCCTCAAACACTCTGCCTCCTGATCCGCTCTACCCCTCGAGCGGCTCTGATAAGTGTGAGATTCTTCGGGGAATGCTAGTTTTTAAGGAACAACACCAGTTCCTCTAGTGCGACCAGGGTGCTCCTTGGTTCTGAGTGCTTGGGTGAGCACGTCTTTCTCCTTATTAGAAGTGCGAGTCCCTTGCCTCACCTCCTTAGTTACCTGGGAGATCCTCTAGATGGGTTCGCTCATGGGTGGATTTGTGTAGCTAAAGCTCTCATCCTCGGCGTGGCATACATTCCTCCCCATACAGTATAATGCCGATCTTGGCTCCTAATGGGTGGTCTCAACCTGAACGCCTTCCTCAGCAAGGCAATCCATCTTTTTAAGTTCTGCTTCAAATTCTGGCATCTTTTTGGCGTAGCCACAAGAGCCGAGATGATGTGGATTTGTCGCTTTCTACGAGTTGTCCTTATTCTTCCTACTCAGTTCTAAGGACTCCTCGGATAACCTGTATTCCTTGAAATCCTATCAGAAGTCCTTCTGCTTGCTAAACTGTCCACCATCGAAATCTAGCTCTTTATTTTGGAGAACAAAATTATTGTACAATGTCTCCTTAAAATTCTTGAAGCATGTCCCCATGATTTCTTTTGCTTTTTTCTTGACTACCTCCTTATCATACTCCGTTGGGAAAGTGAAATACTCTGGGATCTTGATATCCCATATGTAATCCTTCTCACTTTTGGGAACCCTCCACGGGTCATTATCTTTCCCATTCCACTTCCTGTACCTAATCGGGATGAAGTCCCTTACAAGTAACCCGAGGATAGTCTTGTATTTGGTCAAAGCTATAGGTGGTGAGAGTGGATCTCTGAATTCATCGAACTCAGTGATGTGCCAGTGTGCATTCCTACCAACAGGAATCTTTGACATGCCTCGCTTGGACCTGGCCTTTCTGCTACCCGAACCCTCTGGCTCCTCGGCCGGTGGAGGCTCCTGTTGGAGTCACCAAGTAAGCTATCACCCTCTCAATTGATTAGCGTGTGTGGCTACATAGTCACTTGATACCAAAGTTACCTAGCCATCTTAGTCATTTTGACCTAGCTCGAGCAGGCCAGATGAGGTCCATGGCTGCTCGTTCTCACCGTCCTGATTGACACCGTCACCGTTTGTCGGATCGTGCGGCTCTCCCGTCCCAGCGATATCAGCCGCTTTTTGTTGCCAATCTATTCTTCGGCAACGGGGTAACAGGCGACGATGAGTCATGGCTGTGACACGATCGTGGTTAGTTTTGGCTGCGGACAACTACTAATAGCATTTGTTCATATTATATATATATATAATATGTTTAATGCAAAGTCTAATAATAAGTCCACATACAACAAAGTTAAATAATAGCATATGTTCGCCTAGAACAAATTCATTGTTTGATTTACCACATAAAACAAAGTCCATCTACTGTTCTACGAAACTAAGTCTACATCAACTTCCAAATAAGAAAAGCAATGACCATAGCCATAAATAAAAGCATGACATCTTTCCAAGACCAAGAAGCAATTCTCCTAATCTTCACATCTTCGACGGATGACTTCTTCAATCTCCAGTGCCAGCAGATGCCCATGGTTTGCATTCATTGGACCATAGTAGGCCGGTTGCCCATGGTTTGCAAGGTAGGCCGGATGACTATAGTAGGCCCTCAAAGTTTTAGCTTCTGTGTTGTATTTTTGTGTAAATTACTAGGGTAGCGATTGACTTGAGCATAGCAATCTTTTCAGGTTTGATAAATCTCAGGCACATGACCAACATGCACTACATACCATGCCATGGTTGCCTATACATTTAAGTAAATTAGGTTGTCATTCAAATATGATGTATTCTTATAAAATTTAATATATTTATGAATAATACACAACCATTGCATAGATAGAGGTGTTTGGAAAATAGCTATTCACGTGCCTAAACATTGATTGCTTCTGTTGGGTTTCAACTCTAGCCTACCCCAACTTGTTTGGGACTTATAGGCTTTGTTGTTGTTGTTGTACACAACCATTGCATAGACAAACAAAGGATACAAAATACAAATATGACAACTATGTTGGCAATATTCCTGATATAGGTCTGCAGCTTTCCACCATGGTTTCATTATGTTAGTCTATTAATATAGACCAATTTTAAAAGTTGTTTTTAACTTTTTTTTCCTGGAACAATCATCTATAGATGCTTTTTTTTAAGCATGCTATACATTCCATCAAAATCAATTGACACTCTACCTATAGCGATTATTTTTCCTACGAATAAAATTCAGCAACATCATTTCTATATATAGACCTTTTTTTACTAATGTACGTTGTTAAGTAATGTACAGGTTGAGCCTAGCTTCCCAAATGCAGTTCTTTGTACAAGTAGGCTTAAAGCCTGTGCTGGAGATTAAAAATAGAGGGGAACAAAATAATTTATAAAAGGAAGGTTAAAAATAACCAAAAAGATAACAATACATGACCATAGCACACATGTCTGTAGCCTCAGTAATAGTTACTACAACTTATGATTATATCATCATTGCACATGACCATAGCCTTAGTCCAATTAATATATTAAGTCATGATAACCTTAGTATAAGTGCCATCATAGACGAGAAAAAACACTCAGATTAAATATAGTTATCATTGGCACTAACATCATAAGAAATGGACATTGCTAAGAAGTAAGAAGACACCATTGGTAATGGATCAATGCTCAGATTAAAAACAACCATCATAAGCATATACATGTGCTTGGTATAGAGAAATCCTCAGAATATAATCAATCATCATTGGCATGGACATGTGCTTAGATTTACATAACAAACATATTTCAACAATGGACATGTGCTCAGTATAACCATTTTCAATAACAAATTCAACTCGTGCTTGAGCAATCACTGACAGAGAGATAAGGTTGACGGTCGCCAACCATTGTGGGAAACCAGGTTGAGCTACGAAAACTCCAAACCATGGGGCATTTCATCAAACACATAGCGGGAAGTGAGCCACGCACTCACCGTGGGGGGTGGGAAAGCAACTATCCGCGCGCTCTTGAAGGCATCGATGATGGGAGTGCAGGCTTGGAGGAGGAGGAGCACGGCCAGCGTTGTGGACGAGGAACGAGGGCACGAACGGCGTGGTGCTCCGACGTGGGGCGGTGCACGAGCGTCGACGTCGAAGAAGAGGAGCGCGGGGCTGGGATCGGCGGTGCGGGAGGCGGTGGACGGGTGCGCGGGAAACGGTGGTGCTTCGGCGACACGGGGGGAGGGGTTGGCGCGGGGTTGAAATGAATTTGGAAAATATCAACCCGCGCCTTGCTATATACCAATGTCGATTCATCACTGCCAGTTCTAATCATAAACCGACAGTGATGAGGAAACATCACTGCCGGGCCATTCCTCAAACCGGCAGTGATGGGGGCGTAGCAGTTAGGGGTTAAGTAGGATAACTTTTCCCTTCCTTTTGAATTCCTCCGACTGGCTCAACGGTTAAGACCCCGCAACTTAGCCCCCGAGACCCATGTTCGAGTCCCAGGCGGCCCAAATTTTTTTGTTCAATTTTATAAATTATTAAATGACTTTGGGAAATGGTTCATCAGTGCCGGTTGTAAGTCTAAACCGACAGTGATGAATCACTGCTAGACCAATCCTCAAACCGGTAGTGATGTGGGTGTAGCAGTTAGGGGTTAAGTAGGATAACTTTTCCATTTCTTTCGAATACCTCTGACTGTCTCAACGGTTAAGACCTCGCAACTTAGCCCCCGAGATCCGTGTTCGAATTCCAAGTGGCCCAATTTTTTTGGCTTAATTTTATAATTTATTAAGCGGTCTAAAGGTCAAAAAGAAAAAATAAATTAGCCTTGGCACACATCCTATACTAGCGCAGCGGTTAAGTCTCAGAACTCTGCAGCCCGAGACCCGAGCTCGAACCCGAGGGCTGGCACAATTTTTTTAATTTTTTATATATCACTGTCGGTTTTCAAAATAAACCGACAGTGATAACCATTATTACTGTCGGTTTCGTCTCAACACTACCGGTTTTTTGAAACCGATAGTGATGTTTATATATATTAAAAAAAAATTTATATATCGGATAAATAGAAGCATGTGTATTTCTATGTCGAAATGGTTTAAAATTTTTTTGGCAAGCATGTACACCCAAATTAAGACCCCACATAGGATCTTAGGTTTTTCTGATTAGTTTTTTTATTTATTATATTTTTCTGTGTGCTGAATGAGAAAAAAGAGGGTGAATTTCATCTTGGACCCAATAGATTTTTTCACCGACCTCCACAAAATTCTTATCCCTAAGGCACATTAGAGCCTATGTAAAAGTTTGGCACCATTCCAGATCTTTTCGTGGGTAGACTCAGTTCAACCTATAACTAAACGGTGTCGTCACGTGGAAATTCAATTAAACCTCAGAAAGTAGCAAACCATCTTCAAAAAATCTCAAACTAGGTGTTTCATTCACATATGGCACGTGCAAGCCTAAGAAAAAGTTTAAGACCAATACGACACTGAAATGCATATGAACCATAAAAACCTTGATAACCTATGTGTATAGTCATGGTTCGATGAAAGGGCTCATGTACCTCTGTGAAGAATGTATACTCTGCCTATATCGAAATGGCTTGAAATTTTTTTGGCAAGCATGTATACCCAAATTAAGGCCCCAAACAAGATCTGAGGTTTTTTATCTTCTTTTTATTAATATATTTTTCTCTGTGCTAAATGAGACAAAAGAGGGTGAATTACATCTTGGACCTAATAGATTTTTTCATCGACCTCTAGAAAATTCTTATTCATAGGACATATTAGAGCCTGTGTAAAAGTTTGGCACCATTCTGGATTTTTTTGTGGGTAGACTCAGTTCAATCTATAATTAATCGATGTCGTCGTGCGGAAATTCAATTAAACCTCAGAAAGTAGCAAACCATCTCCGGAAAATCCCAAACTTGGTGTTTCCTTCACCTGTGTCACGTGCAAGCCTGAGAATAATTTTGAGACCAATACGACACCGAAATATATATTTCTAGTTGCCCAACAAATATTATACGAATTACATGCATGACAATAATTAAACACACAAAGGCATACAAATTAAAATTAGAACCCAATTAAAGTACGACCTTGAAAACCTAGCTAAATAAACATTAATTCCTTTCGGAATCACTACCGGCATCGATCGGACCACGCACACTAACATGCCTCTGTAGCCATATATGGTAATTGATGTTACGAATTATGTATCCGCTTCTATCGATGAAGGTCAATGCCCGTATGAGTGCACTCTCTCGTGCCTCACAATACTGAAAGAATGGTCAGCCATATATGTAACCTACTGAATGACCACTGCCCCTGTTAGTAATCCTTATGCAGTACTGGAGTCCTTCTATAGTGAGCTGGCTGAGGTTTTTATTGTAGAAGTCTCAATCGTACCTGAGTTGCTCCGTAGCTTGGTCTAAAACGGCCCACAAGCAACATGCAGCATAGATAAGGTCCTAGAGAGCAATCTGCATGTGGAGAAAAAGAAAACATTAGAGAATGTTATTACAATAATAAACAACAAATAACCACGACTCAGGTATAAGTGACTATTTTACCACATCCGCACGGTTGTAGCTCGCAAACCATTCGCTTGCTTGCGGGACGGGGATATCACCAGCATTCAGAGCAAGTGCCTTGAAGTGCGAGAAATCAGGCACATCATAGCAAACACGTCGAAGTGCCTCTAAATAGATGTGCACTACACTGAATTGGGCGCTTATCACGTCTAGACTCTGTCTTCCTGTCTCGTGGATATGGTTTCGATGATTTGCACCCCTCAAAGGGATGAAAAAACTGAATTCACACGTCCATAGGCGACCACTTGCATTAGATGTTGTGTTCTCGATGATGTCCGAGATAAAGAACCAGCTAAGTGCTATTCGCAGCCAATCTATTAGGGATATAGTCTGCGACATATATATGTACAACAATGATATTAAACTAATTATACTTATTTGTTAACATCAAAAAATGAAAGATGTTGGAAAATATTTCATACAATAGCTAGAACAAGAAACCGTGGAATGGCCACATTAGGAGCGAATGGCTCATCGCCAGCGTGAAAACCTGGTTCTTATGGTGGAGGAGGTCCGTTGTTCATACCACCTGATCGATAAAATGCAAAAAATATAAACATAAAATATATGCACAAAAAATTCTTCCAAGTAAAATATGGCAACATAATTAAATATAGATCGAATGCAAGGAATAATAATATATATAAATGTAGAATGCAAAGAAACATGAATATAAATATAGATCAAATGAATATAGATAGAATATTGGAGAAGACAACATATCAATACCATTGAAAAATATAGGAGCCATGACCAGAGTAGATTTCTTGAGAAGTGAGAGTGAAACATGAAAAATGAGACTGTGAGAGTTCATAGGTGGGTGGGATCGATGAATGTGGCCAGCGGTTTGTTTTATATAGGGGGACATGGACATCACTGCCGGTTTTTAAGTAGAACCGACAGTGAAAGTTAATATCACTACCGATTTTTAAATAGAACCGATAGTGAAAGTTAATATCATTATCGGTTTGTAAGTAGAACGGACAGTGAAGGTGCACATATGTAAATGGTATATTTATTTATATAGTACAGTGGAAAAGTTTTAACAACAACGATATATTTATTTAGATAGTAATGAAATACATAAAAAAATAACAAAAATATTAGAAATAAATTACATATACGATAACAAAGACCTTACACTAAAATTCCATATATGATAACAAAGACCTATTTGTGTACATGTCAATATTATAATCAATATGTATCAACACATTATAATGTAACCACCTCAGTAGCATTCTTCTAGCACCGACTAGGGTCAAACAACAGCATCGAGGTGGTCTACGAGCTATACCGGTTGAAGATGACAAGGTGGCATCGATGAATCCTTCTTGTCTATAGATGGCCTTTTTCCAACCACAGTGGATGGCTCTGTAAACCTCGTGGCATCTCCAATCCTCGGCGTTGCTCTATCTTCAGTAGCATTCTTCTAGTACCTCTTGTGTGCACCGTTTTGGTGGACTACGATGCATAACGATATCTATGGTTTGTTGTGAAAGAAAAACATTGTATCATGGCTGATAAGGCCTGGCTGAAACCAACATGCATGGAGAGGCTAGCTCCTAGCCGAGGGCCATTTTATAGGGGCTAGCAGTCGTGGTACATTTTTGTTTCTGAACTAAAGTTGTCGGGGTATGTAGGAGCAGTGTTCATACTGTTGTGGTCAGTGGGAGAACTGTTGGCATGTGGGAGCATCTAGACATCTCCGTCGGTTTTAGTTTAAAAACCGACAGCGAAGGTTGCCTTCTGTGTCGGTTCTAGGAATCGATAGTGATAGCTTCTATCACTGTCGATTTTTAAACCAAAATTAACAGTGATGGCCCTGCCATGCTGACACCCAGCAGTTGGGTTGCCTGCCATCGTAGCCTTTTTATAAAAAATATAAAACAAAATTCTGAGCCTAGGATTCGAACCCAGGTTTCGAGGTTCTTAGTTTAGAGCCTTAACCACTACACTAGAATAGGGATTACGTTAGAATTAGTTGTTTTTTCTTTTATCCTGTCATAACGCACTAGTACTACATAATAAATAAATAAAAAATCAAAAAAGTTTGTCCTGCCTGAGATTTGAGCGTGGGTCACGGGTCGAGAGTGTGCGGCCTTAACTGCTGAGCTAGGGTAGGGAGTTCAGTTAAATTGGTTTTATTTTTTTTTCTTTTATCCCGTCGTAATGCACTACTAAATAATAAATGCAAAATCAAAAAAGTTTGGCCCGCCTAGGATTCGAGCGTAGGTCTTAGAGTACAGAGTGCACGGCCTTAACCGTTGAGCTAGGATACGGAGTTCGGTTAGTTTGCTTTTCTTTATTTATTTATTAATAGAAATAATGCAGTTAGTTTATATTCTAAAATAACACAAAAATTTATGTCTTGATTATTTAATTCTATGATAATTAATTAATGGTCTATAATTATCAAATAATAGTGTTTGTGAACATCATCTCAATATTTGATTACATAGTCAATAATTAAATTATAGAGATGCGCACAAAATATAAATTAGATATTCAGTACGAATTACTGATACAACGTCTGCATAATGATTACATAGTTAACAATAATTTAACTATCTTTAGGTGCATCAACAATAAGGGCCTTATTGTGATCAAGCTGTATGGAAGCAGGTTCATCACCCTCTTGAAGGATGGGTAGGGGTACGTTCACCCCGAATAGAGGTATTTCCTGATAGCCCTTGTAGTCTTCTTCGTCCGTCACTCCATCAACACCGATAAGCTTTTTTTTTCCTTTTAGGACTACTTTTAGCCTTTCTTTTGTCTTGTTGTCCCTTGCATAAAAGACTTGCATAACATATCTTGCAAGGACAAAGGGGTCGGCTCTGTATGTGGTCTTAGTGAGATCAACAGTAGTGAACCCTTCGCTGTCAGTGTTGATTTCCTCGAGTCGGACCCACTGGTAGCGAAAAAGAGCTGCCTTCAATAGACCGTAGGCTAGCTCTCATATCTCCTCTATAAAACTATAGTATGTCGCCTACACGTTGCTGTTTTCGTCGTGAGCATCAAAACGAACACCACAATTTTGGTATGTGCTATTTCCATCTTGCTTTTTGTGTAAAATGTGAATCCATTGATCTCATACCCTTGGTACTTACGATATGTACTCGAATGTCCCTTGGCTAAGGCATCCAGTTGATTACCCAACTTTATTTCAAGCAAGCGACATCATAACCAGTTGACAAAATCCTCCTTATATTTTTTATCTAGCCAAGCCTGTGACCTGCTCGGATATAGAGTTTACAGCGATTGCCTATGCTCATCAATGTATGGCATCACACCCTCGGCTTGCTGGAGAATAGCGAATTGTGCCTATCTAAAAGAAACAGGGTCATCTACTGTAATAGATTTCTCCCCGATCGTTCCTTTGCCACATAGTCTTCTCTCATGAAGAGATTCTGGAACTCTAACCCTTTTGATGTCCAGATAATATGTGCAGAACTCAATGGCCTCCTCCATTGACCATCCTTCAACTATGCCCCCTTCTTGCCTGAATCTGTTACTAACATACCTCCTAAGAACTTTCATTAATTTTTCGAAATATAACATCTGATGCAGGTACATTAGGCCAATGGCTCTAATTTGGTCAATAAGATGAATGGGCAGATGCAATGAGATATCAAAGTAAGCTAGCGGGAAATGTATCTCAAGCCTAACGAGAGTTTCGGCTATGTCCCGCTGCAGCTGCTCTAGCGTGGACACATTAATGACCTTTTTTGAGATCGCTTTGAAGAACGAGCAAAGCTTTATGATTGAGGCGTGGATCTTTGGGGGGAGGATACCACGCAGGGCAACAGGGAGCAGCTGAGTCACAATGACATGATAGTCATGGGCCTTCATAGGGCCATAGTTGAACTTGAGTTCTCTCATGTTCACTAGCCTCTTCGGGTTCGTACAGTAGCCCATCGGGACTTTGAGTTCATTGAAGAAAGAAATAAGCGCATGCTTTTCTTCCTTCTTCAATATCCATGGCACAACTGGAAGTTCAAACTGACCATTCTGTAGCTCCATAGGATGCAGCTCCTTCCTAATTCCTAAGTATTGCATGTCCAGGCGTGTGGCTAGTGAATCCTTTGATGTCCCCCCGGTGTCCATCAAGGTGTTAAGAGTGTTAGCGCACACATTTTTTGTGATGTGCACGGGATCAAGACAGTGGTGTACACTCATAAATGGCCAGTAAGGTAGTTTCTAGAAAACCGATTTTTTTCTTCCAAACGCTCCCATCAGGCGCTGCTACTGCATTATCCCTATTCCCAAGGACAACCTCTAGTTTGTTGAGTTCTCGAAATATCGTAGGCCCCTCTCAATATTTTGGAGCTAAGTGTTTCTCAATAGTACCATTGAAATCTTTTTTGTTTCTGTGGTAAGAGTGATCCTTAGGTAGGAACCTACGGTGTCTCATATAAACTATCTTTGAGTTATTTGGCAGATTTACCGCATCGGTGTCGTCCAAGCACTCAACACATCCAGTATAGCCTTTTGTCTTCTCTCTAAACAACGAACCTCGACCTGGCAGGTCGGTGATTGTAGCGATAAGTACTCCCTTGATCGTGACATGTTCATTTTTGTACTCATCTCAAACATCCGGCACACCCTTTTCAAACATCTCCACTAGTTCATCGATCACTGGTTTTAGAAACACATCGATGTCATTACTAGGTTGTCTTGGCCCTTGGATTAGTAGTGGCATCTGGATGTACAACCTCTTCATACATACCTAAGGTGGAAGGTTGTATAGACAGAGCGTCACTGGCCAGGTGCTATGATTGCTTCTAACCTAGTCGAAAGGATTCATCCCATCTGTGCTCAAAGCAAACCAAAGATGTCTTACCTCTCCACCGATGTCCTTATAGAACATAGTATTGACAGCCCTCCAGTCATGCCCATAGGTGGGGTGCCTCATCATTGTATCTTTCTTACGCTCTTTGCCATGCTAGCACAATAGCTTGGCTGACTTTGCACATGCAAACAGCCTATGCACCCGGAGAGCTATAGAAAAATACCAAACGACCTTTACGGGACCTCCTCTGATCTTGGTACCCTCATCTGACGGCCCTTCCTTCTACCGTAGAGCTTCACACTTGGGGCACTTGTCTAAGTCTTTGTATTTTTCTTCACGGTACAATATGCAATCATTGGAATACGCATGGATTTTTTTAACCTCGAGGCTGATGGGGCAGATCATTTGCTTGGCCAAGTATGTCTTTTCTGGTAACTTATTTTTTCTAGGAGCATTTTTTCTTATTATACCTAACAACTGATCGAAGCCTTTATCGCTCAATCCGTTTGTCGATTTGAACTCTAACAGTATGATGTCGGCTTCCAGTTTGCTCATTGGATAATTCATATACAATGGTGTTTTGTTATCTTGTCTTATTTTCTCTAGCTTTCTCAGCTATCTTCACTAAGACATCCAGTCTCTACATTACGTAGCAACTGAGAAATGCTATCATTATCCTCGGTGTCGTCAGCTAGCGTGTTCCTAAACACATTATTAACTGTGGCCATAGGTTCCGTGTTGACACCGGGTTCCTCGTCCGCATCGTGGATGGCTACGTCAGGCATGTCCACATCATCATCGTTTTCGTGTAGAACATTCACACAAACCTCACCATGCATAGTCCATATCATATAGTTTGGCACGAACCCCCTGATAATCAAGTGCGATCGTATAGACTCAATTTGACAAAAGTTCATTTGATTCTTGCAATTTTTGCAGTGAGTATGTGAGCCTGCGACGCCGCGCACTCTGTGACTGTGTTAAATTCATAAACTTTGCTTTTTGGATTAAATGTCACTTTAACGTTGATATTTAATTTAACAATATTATTATCTTATCGTGCGATCCATGTGTTTTTAGTATAAATTGTTAGTTATCCCGTAGCAACGCACGGACACGTTGCGTAGTACCACGGATTTTCAGGTATGGATCATTCACTCGTGCGTGAGCTGCAAGTTGCACCTGATGAAACGACGGCATCAGTCAAAGAAACAAAGGAAAGAGGAGAAGCAACCACACGCATTCGTACTCAAGATTTTGTGCGATGGTGCCACGAAAAGGAAATAATATTTCTAATGAAAGACTATGTGGCCACAACCACTTATTTAGAAAAATATGTTGTTTTCTAAATCAAGTGGTTGTGGCTATACGGGTCTTTCATTGAAAAATATTATATACACAAAATCTTTAATACGTATGCTTGTGGTTGCTTCTCCTCTGTACATGCAATCTAGCTGCGCATGCGTATCCTAGACTTGCCTCACCTTTAATTTAACTGTTTGTGTGTATATACATATTGTACTAATATCTCAGCACTGAAACAGACTAGATTAGCAGTAATCAAGTCGGACTCAAGCTGGTGCAAGCAGTCAAACGTGCTTTCTTTAATTTTAACGTGCTGCACACACCTAGACTTCCCAACGGACACACGCCTGCGTATTCTAATCCAATGGATCACGGCGAAATTCTGACAACAATTTCGACATCGTTTAGATTGGGGTTAGAAATCAGTATTTGGCACTGTAGCACTTTCGTTTGTATTTGACAATTATTGTCCAATCATGCCCTAACTAGGTTTAAAAGATTTGTCTCGTAATTTACAATCAATCTGTGTAATTAGTTATTTTTTTTATCTACATTTAATACTACATGCATATGTCCAAAGATTTGATGTAATGGAGAGAGAGTGAAAAAACTTGCAATATAAACGAGGCCTTCTTGGAGAACCTGGAGAGGACAAACAGAATGGACAACATGGCTTGCCTATACAGAAACCTGTATAGGCTATCATGCTTGTCTCACTCAGCAGAAGCTCGTGAAACGCGTGTATGCACATATAAATAATCATTCTTATTTCTTCTCTTGCTTGTCCATTATGCTAATTAGAACTTATTTGGATACCCATGTATACAACTAAATCTATGTGTGTTGGAGTACTTTAGTGTGGAATTTTGTTTAGATTCACACCATACCACTCCAGTACATATGCTAGATCAAGGTGAATACATGAATATCTAAACTAGACTTTAATAGTATACCATGCTTGTCTCACTCAGCATAAGCTCGTGCAAAGCGTGAATGCACATAATCATTCTTATTTCTTCTCTAGCTTGTCCATTATGCTAATTAATCAATATCACTACCTAATAATAAAGCAATCAATCGGCCAAACACTTCATCTTAACAACATCATTCTACAGCCAAATTAATCAAACTAAACGATCGCGAAATCTCGGTCTTTACGTAAGCTTATAACAGGATCCAAATTTGAGTGTCTAACACTTGCCCCATGTTTGCTTGTGTACCAAAAAATAAAAATCTGCTCTTTTATCTAAAACTTAGGACGATGTTAACACATCCATAGGCCACATTTATATTTTATTTTATGGGTAATAATAAAATATCAAGCATGTTTATCTAAGAGCGATCACAAAATATTAGCCATAAGTATAGTCCACATGTTTCTTTTGAGCATGTTATTATAGCCAAAATAAAAATCTAACATCTGACACATAACTAGTCCTCTTCATCAAATATTTCGACCATTTTTATACACACAAGTATGCTCAATAATAACTCTCAAGACACGGCCATAATATTTGATTATAAATATTATGTTCCCTTAATAATAAAGCCGAACTAGAATATAGAATTTCATGAAACATTCAAAGACTATATAAAAACCATAAATCATTAAATTAAGCGTACCTTGAGAAGCATACCAAGGTGTGCGCATTGGCAGGATAGATGATGAGCTCCCATGAAATGGTCGCCAGTGACGTTGAGGCTTTGTTCTGGTGCTTCTCTTAGTGTGAAAAACTATTTTTGAGTCGCTTTCGAGACGAATTTATTAAGCCTAATTAATCCGTCGTTGGCACATATTTACTGTAGCACCACATTGTCAAATCATGGACTAATTAGACTTAAAAAGTTCGTCTCGCAAATTAGTCGCAATGTGTGCAATTAGTTATTTTTTAGTCAATATTTAATACTCTATACATGTGTCCAAACATCCGATGTGATAGGGAGTAAACTTTAGGAGGAGAAACTAAACAAGGCCACCTGCGCTCAGTAGGAACAGGCGTGGCCTCAGCGCGCCTGCCGGCCAGTATATCAAGCGGTCGGCTGATTGGATGGTTTTAAACTTTATGATGACTTGCTATTTGGCGTGGTGAGTAGTTAGACCAGTCTAAGTGGGAGTTTCATCACAGAGTTACCAAGACTGCTACATAAGTAATCGTGACAATAGATTTCATTTAGATGAAACTCTCTCCCATCTCTCTTCATATATAATTAATAAACGGCCAACTCAGCAAATTTATTGCTGTGTATCACAACATTAAATGAGAATAAAACTTCTTTGAAACTCTATCGAGACAGGCCTTAGCACGTGTGGATAGAATTGCAATTAAGGAGAGAACTGAATTAGCGTCGATCAGTCGATGGATGTATCGGAGTCCGAGACGTACATGACCGACGATATTGTATCCTTGCCTATCTGATAGATGGAAATATCAGCTGCCCTATAAATATAAAGGGTGCACAATCAAATATATCAATCACGTCTACTATTCTCTTTTATCATGTGTTCTAATGTATTATTGCTTCTCATTCTTCATTATTGACAATGCTCGTTGCTTTAAGATTGTGAAGCCCTATCAGTCAGGCCGGCTAGGGCAGGCCATAGCCACCGCACTTCCTAATGGGGCCCCTCTTGGGTGTGTGGGGATTTTCAGGGTCTCAAGAGAATCACCGGCGAGTCTTGTGTATTATGCTCCTAGTGAGGCCCTTTCGGCGATGTGTCATGCTATCACCGATCTCAATCGAATCCAACTCACAGTAGCTTAGGTTGATTCTCTAGAACACACTAGAATGTTATGGGTACATGAACTGGTAGTTGGGAGGAGCAAGAAGAGAGGAAAAGGGGTAGATCGAGTCCGCAGACTTCCTCGAGCTCGTGCTCGCCGCCGGTTCGGTCCTGGTCCTTCGATGCCTTTTCTCGCTGCCTTGTGTTCAGTTTTGTATGCTGGTCTGATTGCTATGTTCTTGGGTCCAAACATGCCTTGTACTCCAGCCCAAATATCCTTTCATCGGCCCAGCCCATAGTATCTCTAGTAGGATCATGACATACTTCCCCCCTTGAAACACGGCTTGTCCCCAAGCCGTGGCTGCAGCAAACCACCAGGGGCCTGTTCGGCAGGACTGAAAAATACTGTTCCGGCTGATTATTGTGAGAGAAAAATACTGTTCTGGCAGGACGTGAACAGTGATTCTGTGAGAGGAAAAATAAGCCAGCTGGCTGGAAACAAGCCAGCCGAACACAGCCCAGGATCCCATGGAACATGCTCTCTGATGAATAACAATATGAAACTTTTGCCAATCTTAATGTGGAGCTATCTACTAAAATTGAACAACTTGAGGCTAGTACAACAACTAAGGAATGCACAATGAATGATGAGCAACTTGTAAAGAAAAATAAAAAAAATTAAAAGAAAAGCTAGCTAGCTCATAAGATGCTTATAAAAGTTTGTTTGCTGTTGATGGTAGTTAACAACCATCATGAACCGTCAACATAACTTAAAAGAATTGCATAAAAGGAATCACCAACATAGAATTAGGGTTTTAACTGACAATTTCCAGAATCTGTGTTTCGTAGGGATTAAACAGGAAAAGAGCCAAAGATGACCCACATGTCGGACTAAAAAGCATATTCTACGCGGGAACCAACTTGAGAAGGTTCTAGAGATCACGAGAAGACTCTGCGCCAAAGCGGGACCCGAGCCCCTGATAGGGGGGGTCAACCGACCAGAGGGCATGGATGGCCGACCATGGGCCCCACCTATCAGCCTCCGCCTTCATATGTCAGTTCTCCACCGCCTTAAAGATTGTATCTACGCCGTTGATTGAAGTCGGTTTGATCCGAGGGCTATAGATTGACGAACCCCCCTATAAATATAGCCCTGTATCTCATTGATCAGAGCATCCTCATCCTGGGCAGAAACCCTAAGCCTCCTCTAGAATTCAAAAACCCTAGATAGGATCAAGAGCTAAGCATTCAAGAGAAGATTAGTCTTGTAGTCATCCAGAGATTAGGACTAGTCTTATTTAGAAATAGTGAGATAGAGTGTGAGGGAAGAGTTTAGAGGAGTTATTGGCCTGCCGGTGTCTCCTCTACGGCTTGTACTTGCGGGATCAAGTTCCTTTGGAGCTTGCTTCTGAGATTTCTCTGGTAAACAACTTTTAATTCAAGTAAGTAACATTGTTATTATTGTTCTTCAGGTTTGTGACTCTGTTTTGAGTATTGTAATCCTTGTCGCTCTTGGGTTGAAGTAGTATTCAGAGTGTAAGAGTGGTACTTAGACTCGGTTACTCGTAGATGCACCCTACCTTTCGGATCGGTGGTAGCTCGCGAGGGTGACTCTTATAGCCTCGTTATATCTTCTATAGTCTACCTCCCGTTTGTAGGCCAAGTAGGACCTGATTGCTAAAGAAAGCATCATCTGCTGGTGTCTTTTCTTAAGTAATGTCCCCAGTTGAACAATATTAAACATAGCTTGCGAAGGTTAGAACTAGAAGACCTTAGTAATATTCTCTATATCTCTATCTTCTAAGTCCTTGTTGCTTCTAAGGGTAGCACATAGACTTAGTTGTTCTCTCATGTTTTTCCTATGGTAAAATATAAATAACGATTGATTGATTGTTTTATTATTAGGTAGTGATATTGATTAATTAGCATAATGGACAAGCTAGAGAAGAAATAAGAATGATTATGTACATTCACGCGTTGCATGAGCTTATGCTGAGTGAGACAAGCATGATATACTATTAAAGTCTTGTTTAGATATTCATGTATTTACCTCGATCTAGCATGTGCACTGGAGTGGTATGGTGTGAATGTAAACTAAATTCCACACTAAAGCACTCCAACACACATGAATTTAGTTGTATTCATGGGTATCCAAACAAGTTCTAATTAGCATAATGGACAAGCAAGAGAAGAAATAAGAATGATTATTTATATCTGCATACACGCGTTTCACGAGCTTCTGCTGACTGAGACAAGCATGATAGCCTATACAGGTTTCTGTATAGGCAAGCCATGTTTGTTGTCCATTCTGTTTGTCCTCTCCAGGGACTCCAAGAAATTGTTGTCAGAATTTCGCCGTGATCCATTGGATTAGAATACGCATGCGCGTGTCCGTTGGGAAGTTAGGTGTGTGCAGCACGTTAAAATTAAAGAAAGCACGTTTGACTGCCGCTACGTAGAAAATCATTTGCAAGGACGGCTGCTAAACATCTGCAGGGCGGTCGGTACTGTAGCCACATCTACAAATCGATTTATAGGGGCGATCTGGGAACATCAGCCACCCCTACAAATCGATTTGTAGGGGCGGCTACAATATCAATCGCCCCTACAAATCATTTTTCCGTCAAAAAAAATTAAATTTACAATTCAAATTCGATCAGAACATATATTTTCCATGCACAACTCCATCATGACTTATCTTCTTGTGCTATTGTACTGAAACTCAATGACAATACACATTTATTTATACCAGATTATAACAAATATTCCATAACAATACATGGTGCAAATTATTGTGCTTGCTGTTCATTTAAACTATGAGACTGCACATAGGTATATGAAAAGTAATGTGAAAACCAATCTTCGCTCGATGCAAGTAACACAAGAGAGAACAAGACACACCATAGCAATTCTTGAGATGTACAAGACAATGACTCAGAAAGCCTAATTGTCTCCACCTGCATAAACTGCAGCACCAGATGAGATGACATATTGCTTGTGTACAGGCTGCAAACACTAACCACAAATGGAAAGCAAAGCCTTTCTTTTTTCTCGAACACAAAGCCTTTCTTTTGAACGAAAAAAATGGAAAGCAAATTACCGGTCCAATGGAAGTTCCACCTAGCAGAAGTCCTGATAGGCACGAGGATTGTGCAAGGAGGCACAGCTTATCAACCATTAACTTGTTCAGTTTTATACCAGTCAGTCTTAGTTTACCCGCGTCACTGATGTCGTTACATTAGTGGCACGTTTCAATTCCAAGTCACTAATGTTGTTACATTAGTGGGACGTTTAAATTAATCCACCTGCAATGGAAGAAGGGCATGCCATTCACACAAGAAGAACTTTCCTACACGAAATGGCAGTTAAGAACAATAACCACAGTACTGACTACAAAATTATAAGCCTTCTGCAAGTGCAAGTGAGAAGGCAACCCCACCCACCTATTTTCTGGGGATGTCCTAGAAAGGACATGTTGGATAGCACACTCCAAGAACCCAGAAGCCTTGAGAAATATTTGAACAGAAGCTCGTTTGCTATCTGAAAAGTGGATAGAATCATAGAGTTTAATTACCATAGAGCAACTGACAAGAGTCACGCTTGCTGAAATTTTGTAAATGAACTTCTGTAGCAATAAAAAAGATAAATATATATTTCTACAGCAGTGATGAATGTATTTTGTATTGCAGACCCTGATATTGAAGTGGGTCCATGTAATAGATTACCTTGCTAGCAAGCCCTGCTCTACTACCTTTGCTGCTCTGCAGGCTGCTGCAGGCAGGGCCGCTCGCTTCGCCACCGGCTGGTCAGCTACCTTTGCCCCTGCAGGAAGAAGATGTTGCTTGATGAACCAATCACACATTATTTCAGTAAGAGTGATATGAAGAACCACATTAGATGTACCATTCCATGTGTAAGCTAAGGTATAAGAACATTAACAAAGATACCAGTAGCTTGGACCTCACGACAAGTATAATAGAAGAAAAGATAAATTGGTGGATAAGATTTGCTGGATACCTGCTCTAAGTAAGAGAGAAAAGAATATCCAGCATAATAACATGGGAGCAACTAGCAAACAAAATCAGTGGTCATATCATACCTGTTTCTTAAGGTTGCTTAAATCATGAACGTGAGAAAGAGCATCAACAGCAGTGAGCAAGGCAATCAATCCCTGTGAAACAACTCAAGAAATTATTTATCTGGCATAAGTAAATAATATGAATAGGACAATCGCAAACCGTTAGCAAACTAGCAACTTACGGATATGGGAGAATCTGAACCAAGACTACGGTCCCGAAAAAACGATGCAGAGTCTTAGGATGCAATAGCCAATATTAAAGGTTTCTGATGCTCTGTAGATCCATTTTTAAGTGGCGGTAATGAAGCCCATACACTGCCCTTCAAATATGAGGATTTAAACAATGATATAACATATAAAAACTAAAAATAAAGGTATGACAGCTCTGCAGGTACTGAGGTACATATAGTAGTTTCTAAGAGACAATTTTGAACTTTACAGTATTAGTGTATACATGATTATGCATAATCATGTATACACTTTTTTCGCAAAAAAAAAGTGTATACATGATTATGCAACTTGAAACTACCTCTAAGGGGGAAAACACACATGTGTCCTCCTAAGGGCAAGCATGATTGTTCTTTGAGGCAGGATGCTCAATCATGTGTTTGAGCTTTGGTTGTCTGAAGTTCATGTCAATTAGAAGAAGAATAGTCCCATTTGATGAAAGGTCATGCTTCTGTCGTCAATACAACATAATAAGGACTAAAAAAGAATCCAAACTGGCATAACAAGGTCGAATTCTACAACATTTGCTCTATATCCATTGCCAGTCTTCTCATTTTTTTCTGAAATCTTTTATTGACAGTCATCATCAATATATAAATGTAGAAGAAAAGATTAGACAAACAGGACTTTGGAAATAAAAAGGTATGCAACAGAGAAGACGGAAAACTACCTTTTGAACAGCCTTTGTACTCTCTTCTGAAAGTAGAAATACAGGGAAGTTATATCTGTTCCACATGATACCTGATCCCAACAAGATAATAGAGTAACAGAGGCACATTCAACACAAGATTTAACTTTTACATTGCAGGGAAGCAGCAAGTTTGACTCTTGATAGGGTGGCACCAGTGTAATCAACCCTGTTACTTACAGCAGGATTCCAATCATGGCTGTGATTTGAGTAGGGTGCAAAATCATCTTCTGAAAATTTTCTATCAGGCGACAGCTCTATATAGAAATAAACAGTACATTCTTAGGGATCATCAGGCAAAAATACACAAATAACACACAAGAAAACGGAGAGATGCCGGTTCAGAATACTGACCTTGTACGACCAGTCGGGCACCATCCGGGACCTGCAGCTGGCGTTGACGGTGCTGGCGGAGAACTCCAACTCCAAGACCGACGCCACCTTCTCCCACGTCAACTTCGCCGTCGGGTTCCGCGGCGCCGAGGTGGCGCTGCTGCGTGCCGGAACCTTCGCCGTGCCGCACCGCAGCTTCTTGCCGCTCTGGTATCAGGTGGTGTCGGTGGGGCGGTAGCTCAGCCCCGAGGGGATGGAGGCCATGGCCGGCGCGCTACTCCCGCTCCGGGAGTCCGTCGTGCCGCTCGACCTCTTTAGCAAGGCGCGCACCACCTGGAAGGTCGGCATCTTCGCCTCGCTCCAGTTCTGGACCCGCATCTTCTGCCACTTCCTCTTCAACTACCCCGGCAACGGCACCGCCATGCCCATCGATTGCCGCTCCAAGTCACCGTAGCATCCCCTCTCCGCTCTGGCCTCCAGGCAGGCAGGTAGGAAGGAAGGAAGGCGTGGGGGTGGGGACCGGATCTAGGCCCGCCGTGGCCGGATCTGCCGCCGGCCACCAGCTAGCACCCGTGCACTGCCTCGGCCGGGGCTCAGCGCCGCCGCAGTTGCGCAGGGAAGGCGAGGAGGAGGGCGGGGGAGGCCGGATCTGCGCGGGAAAGGAGAGGAGGAGAGCGGCAGAGCCGAGGGAGGGAGGAAGGGAGCGAGTTGAGAGCAGGTGGAGGCGGTGCGGGAGTGAGCGACGCGAGGACGCTTTTTATACGTGCGAGGACGCTTTTTATACGTGCAGCATTGGTAGGGGCGGTCGGTGATCGAGCCGTCCCTACAAATGACAACCCGAGGGTGGCTAGTGAGTGAGCCGTCCTTATAAATCCGATCTATTTGTAGGACCGGCTCGTATCACCAGCCGTTCCTGCTGTTTTATTTGTAGGGGCGGCTGGTTTCTGGCCTCTCAAACACATCATTGTAGGAGCGGCTCCATCACCGGTCACCCCTACAAAATTTTTGTTCCGTTCGTACAGACCGTTTTTATTACGTAGTGTGCTTGCACCAGCTTGAGTCCGACTTGATTACTGCTAATCTAGTCTGTTTCAGTGCTGAGATATTAGTACAATATGTATATACATACAAACAGTTAAATTAAAGGTGAGGCAAGTCTTGGATACGCATGCGCAGCTAGATTGCACGTATAGAGGAGAAGCAACCACAAGCATACGTACTAAAGATTTTATGTATATAATATTTTCCAATGGAAGACCCATGACCGCATCCATAGACTTGATTTAGAAAAATAAAATAGAATACTAGCTATATATATCAAGACGCCTAGCTGATTGGATGGTTTTAAATTCGATGACGCTTGGCTATATATTTGGCGTGGTGAGTGGTTAGCGTGTGCGGATAGAATTGCGTTAAGAAGGTAACAACTTAATTCGCGTCATTACTCTGTTCGTTTTGCTAAAAAGCTAGACTAAAAATTAAAGTAATGTTCACTAATTTATTGTAGAAGAAAAATAATATACATGATTGATAAGTTCAAGCGAACTGGGCCGACTGTAACCTTGCCAATCTGATACAAACTGTCTGTTCCCTGGTTAGTTTCTGGGCTGATAAGCCCGCTGGTGCTGGTTTATTGTGAGAGAAAAACACTGTATCATGGCTGATAAGCCCTGACTGAAACCAACAAGCGAACAAGCTGAAAAAAAATCAATTGCCCTATCTATAATATTAAAAATGCAAAATTCTCACCACCCATTTTTTCGTCCACCTCTAACAGCAAGTATATTACTACATGTTAGTTGTCTCGTGCTCTGCCATATACATTGCTATGTAAGAATTTTTTGTTGACGCGGAGAAAAGAGAGAGGAGAGAGAGAAAGAGGTCATTGTTTCGCGAAACAACTGCCTCCATAAGTCTTGGTGTGCACCACGTTATTAAATTTGAAGGTGTGAGGCAAGTCTAGGATACGCATGTGCAGCTATGTATCTCCTACAACTAAAAAGAATAGAGTGTGGATATTTTTTGTGTAATATTTATTTTGGTTCGTCTGTCTGACCACGCCTGCGATCCCATGACATCTCCTTGATTGAATATTGTCTGTCATGTGATAGAGGAATCATGGAAAAATAGGAAATAGAAAATTATTGTGCTATCCATATACACATTGCATGTTTGCATGCACCAGCATACATGGCAACGAGCAAAAAGGAAAGAGAATTAACACAGAAGGAAAGAGAATTAAGACAAAAGGAACATCTTTGCAATTCTGAGAACCTTACCAAATATGCCTACATCTAATTACTTCCTCTCTTTGCATTTGTAAAAGGGACAACTTTTTCCTCCTTTCATTTGGTTTCACGCTCACGTGTTCCATCGCCCTCGCTTGCTTACTTGCGTGAACCATAGTCGATATCATCTGTCTTCCATGGCTCAGCCTCTCAATCCTAAGAGAAGGTCCCTACCTCTCCCTGACTGGAGATCTGGCCTGCCAGAGGATCTCCTCGAGTCCATCAGGCAGCGTCTCGCGTTAGGCCACGACGCGGCGTCCTTTCGATCCGCTTGCTCCCCATGGCGCGCCGCCGTCCCGTTCGCGACCTTCGGGCCGCTCCTGCTGCTCCCGTTCGACCTCGACTCGAACCGTGTCAGCTTCTACTGCGTCCCGGAGAAGAAGGTCTTGTCCAAGACGTTGCCCGACGTGCGCGGCAAGGTGGCGTGCGGCTCCTCGTATGGGTGGCTGGCGCTCATGGACGAGGTGGCATCCATGACGCTGCTGAATCCATTTGCCGGTGCCCGTGCCCCCCGCGTTGAGCTCCCGCTAGCAGGCGAACGCGTCGCGTCGACGTCCTCATTGGAACGCGTGTCTAGGGTCCACGGCCGATGGGTCGTCCATCCCACCAACAGCTACGGGGATACGGATGCCACAGGCAGAGCCATCAAGCTAGATGACATGAGGGACGTGTTCTTCCGTGAGATCGTGCTCTCGGCGCCGCCTGACGCCACTGGCCGTGAGTGCGTGGCCATGGCCATGCCTGGGTGCTCCACGGAGGTCGCGTTCTACCGGATTGGAGTCGACAACGCATGGACGCTGCTCGACACCAAACTGGAGTTCTCCGTAGGGTCCATCGTCCACTACCAAGACAAGTTCTTGACGATCGACTACACTGGAGAAATCTCCATCTACAACAGCAACGCCACCAGCGCTACTCAAACCGCGACGCTGCTGCCATCGCTGTCGCCACCTGCGGGGCTCTACCACCGCAGCTACCTGGAATCAAACGGTGAGCTGCACATTGTGGGTGCCATGGTGAGCACGTTCCACGAGACACATAGCTTCACCTACAGCAGCGCAATCTACAAGTGCAACCTCCAGGACCGTACGCCGAAGTGGTCTAGGATGAGGGACATCGGTGATCAGACACTGTTCGTGTCTAAACATTTCAATGAAAGCTTCAGTTGAGCAAGTGTATCCAAGTACAAGGAGAACAAAATCTACATGTCTGAGCCATTGTATGGGGATCCATACGACTTGGTCCATCGACTGGAGATCGTTGATATTGCTACTGGCGCATCCAAAGTGAAGCCCGTCCAGAAAAAGATGTAGGGTTCCGAGGCTCTAGGTTGGATTCGACCCAATCTCTGGAAGCTCTAGAGTTTATGAGCCTGCGACGCCGCGCACTCCGTGACTGTGTTAAATTCATAAACTTTGCTTTTTGGATTAAATGTCAGTTTAACGTTGGTATTTAATTTAACAGTATTATTATCTTACCGTGCGATCCGTACGTTTTTAATATAAATTGTTAGTTATTTTGTAGCAACGCACGGACACGCTACCTAGTGCAACCGATTTTCAGGTATGGATCCTTCACTCGTGCGTGCGCTGCAAGTTGCACCTGATGAAACGACGGCATCAGTCAAAGAAACAAAGGAAAGAGGAGAAGCAACCACAAGCATACGTACTCAAGATTTTGTGCGATGGTGCCACGAAAAGGAAATAATATTTCCAATAAAAGACCCGTATCGCCACAACCACTTGATTTAGAACATACGGGGTCTTCCATTGGAAAATATTATATACACAAAATCTTTAGTACGTATGCTTGTGGTTGCTTCTCCTCTGTACATGCAATCTAGCTGCGCATACGTATCCTAGACTTGCCTCACCTTTAATTTAACTGTTTGTATGTATATACATATTATACTTATATCTCAGCACTGAAACAGACTAGATTAGCAGTAATCAAGTCGGACTCAAGCTGGTCAGTCAAACGTGCTTTCTTTAATTTTAACGCGCTGCACACACCTAGACTTCCCAACGGACACACGCCTGCGTATTCTAATCCAATGGATCACGGCGAAATTCTGACAACAATTTCTTGGAGTCCCTGGAGAGGACAAACAGAATGGACAACAAACATGGCTTGCCTATGCAGAAACCTGTATAGGCTATCATGCTTGTCTCACTCAGCAGAAGCTCGTGAAACGCGTGTATGCAGATATAAATAATCATTCTTATTTCTTCTCTTGCTTGTCCATTATGTTAATTAGAACTTATTTGGATACCTATGTATACAACTAAATCTATGTGTGTTGAAGTGTTTTAGTGTGGAATTTAATTAGTTTACATTCACACCATACCACTCCAGTACACATGCTAGATCGAGGTGAATACATGAATATCTAAACAAGACTTTAATAGTATACCATACTTGTCTCACTCAGCATAACCTCGTGCAACGCATGGATGCACGTAATCATTCTTATTTCTTCTCTAGCTTGTCCATTATGCTAATTAATCAATATCACTACCTAATAATAAAGCAATCAATCGGCCAAACACTTCATCTTAACAACATCATTCTACAGCCAAATTAATCAAACTAAACGATCACGAAATCCATTTTTAAGTCAAATTTGGCTATCGGTCTTTACATAAGCTTATAACACGATCCAAATTTGAGTGTCAACACTTGCCCATGTTTGCTTGTGTACCAAAAAATAAAAATCTGCTCTTTTATCTAAAACTTAGGACGATGTTAACACATCCATAGGCCACATTTATATTTTATTTTAAGGGTAATAATAAAATATCAAGCATGTTTATCTAAGAGCGATCACAAAATATTAGCCATAAGTATAGTCCACATGTTTCTTTTGAGCATGTTATTATAGCCAAAATAAAAATCTAACATCTGACACATAACTAGTCCTCTTCATCAAATATTTCGACCATTTTTATACACACAAGTATGCTCAATAATAACTCTCAAGACACGGCCATAATATTTGATTATAAATATTATGTTCCCTTAATAATAAAGCCGAACTAGAATATAGAATTTCATGAAACATTCAAAGACTATATAAAAACCATAAATCATTAAATTAGGCGTACCTTGAGAAGCATACCAAGGTGTGCGCATTGGCAGGATAGATGATGAGCTCCCATGAAATGGTCGCCAGTGACGTTGTGGCTTTGTTCCGGTGCTTCTCTTAATGTGAAAAGCTATTTTTGAGTCGTTTTGAGTTTAGGGACTGCAAGCCTGCTCCTATGCCTTATGATCCTAGTATGCTTTTAAGGAAAAAATCTAAGAAGAGTGAGGGATCAATTGGATTTAATTTGGACTTGGCCTATTTTTAGTTCAATTAAATCAAATAAAATTTAAGGTCCATGTTAAATACATGGTGCAATATAGTTTTAGTCTCGTATGATATTTTGCCTAAATGTTGACTCAACTTAAATAGTTGATCTATACATGGATTTGTTGTGAAGTTGAGAGAGATGAAGGGTGTGCCACATGCAGGCGCACACCGCCGTCGAGCCGTGGCATGGCGATGCGAGGCATGAGCGTGACATTATGTGATGTGCACGGAAGCATGGGCTGCACCACAACACGATGTGGTGTGGCGTGACGTGCTCGTGCTCGAGTTAGTGCGGGGCGTGCCACAACATGATGTGGTGCGGAGTGGGATGGTTTTGCCACTTGCATCCTATAACTTCGCCAGCGCTAATGCTGTCGTCGAGTGCATCCTCCAGACTCTCTGGCTCCCTCCGCACGTATAAGTTTGGGACGCCGTTTGGATCCTCACGTGTATGACACAGAAACAACCTTCTCTATTCCTGTTGCTCCTGAATTGTCCCCATTCCAATCTCTGGGATGTCGTTTAGAGCCTCACGCGTACGACACAGAAACTACCGCGCCTTCTTTGTTCTTGCTGCTCCTAAATTATCCCCATTCCAGTCTCCTGCATGCACGCAAAAGGTTCGAAGAGCAGGCCTTTAGAACCGACGCCCATCTGCTACAGTTGCTCGAGTGTGCAGGGAATTAGATTTTCACATAGCGCAAGGATCTTGCGTGACTACCCCTATACGTCTACTTCCTGGTGTTCATCTGCATCGTCTTCTCCCCGGTGCGAACCAGTAGCGGTGCACATCTTTTTCCTGGTCTGTTCATAGGACTGCATTGCAAACCTCTTCTTGCATCACCGGTGGTCCACTACTTCAAGCAGTCCACTATGTCGAGTAATGGGAACGGTGTTCCGGTGCCCTTACACTACGGGAAAACCGGCCTTTCCCGAGAGCCTAAATAGTTGCCGAGCGCAAAACAAAGGGCTCTCAGCAAAGAACTGATTTGCCGAGAGCACCTCTCGACAAAGTAAAACTCTGGGCAAAGGTTAACTTTGCTGAGAGCACGGCTCACGGCAAACAAAAATGCTCGGCAAACTTGTCCTTTGCCGAGAGCTGCGCTCTCAGCAAATAAGAACTCACGGCAAACATAACATTTGCCGAGAGCCGGCCTCTCGGCAAAGAAGTCCGCACGGCAATAGGCTTCCAGCGTTATTTAGGCTTACGGCGTTAATTATTTGCCGAGAGCCGCTCTCGGCAAAAGTTACCTATTTGCCGAGAGCCATGTATGGCTCTCAAAAAGGGTGCTTATTATTTCATGTGTTTCTCTTCTCCTCGCTTTTGTCCAAAAATATTATTATTTTTTTTATTTTGGGCGCTCTAAACTTTTTTTCTCTATACACATACTATAGGTTCTACTCAATATTAAAATTTTGTGTATTTTTGTAATTATTTGCTATATCTATTTAATTAATTGCATTTCAAGCGCTTTTTTTTAATCACGGGTAAAAATTAAAATTTGAACGACGAGTGATTTAAACACGGAAATAATTAAGTATAAATTGATATTCATGCTATTTATGCATTATTGAGGCCAAATAACATCTTGTTGACGTTTTTTCACCTTTTATTTTACGAATCGAATACCACGAAAATGTCGCCGAACGATTTAAAAATTCTTAAAAAACGGAAACGAAGTCGGAAAATTGTGATATTTGCAATAAAGTCATGGTACCACACTTGGAGGCCGTGGTAAAAATTTGAAAAAGTTTCGCACAAGCGGTGGCGTCTGATTCTTACAATCAAAACATCTCCTAATATGTTTCATAGAGTTGAGAAGGATCCATTAGGATTTTCAAACAATGTCACGCGTGAATTAGGTTTTGGACTTCCAAACTTTTTCTATAGTCATTAGAAAGCATAAATTGTAACACGGCAAAATTTCGTAATTTTTGGGAGCCGTTTGCTATTTTTTAATTCTTTTTTACAAATTATTTGCCGAGAGCATATGGGTTTTGCTCTCGGCAAAGAACCTTGCCGAGAGCTCTCGGTTAGCTCTCGGCTCGATTTTTTTTTTACCCGCCTCAAGATCAAGGGTTTGCCGAGCGCCCCTAGAAGCTCTCGGCAAAGAGTTATTTTTAAAAAAATCATTTTGAAAAAAAATATTTAAAAAAACCTTTCTTTGCCGAGAGTGGCTCTCAGCAAAGATTTATTAGGTTTTGCCGAGAGCAGCTCTCGGCAAAGGATTAAAAATTTTCCATTTATTTTGAAAAAAATCTGGGCGGAGTAAAAAAAGAAATTTTTTTGTCTGCTGCAGCTTATTTAAATAAGAAATAAGTATATTTTTCAAAAAAAAATGTTTGCCGAGATCCGGATCGGCTGGTGCTCGCAAAAAGATGGGATGTTTGCCGAGAGCCGCCGTGATCCGGCTCTCGGCAAAGTGGGCCTCCAGTGTTATTTAAATTTTTTGTCATTGCGATTATTTAAATAAGAAATAAATAATTTTTCAAAAAAAAATGTTTGCCGAGAGCCGGATCGGCTGGCTCTCGACAAAGGCGGATGTTTGCCGAGAGCCGCCGTGATCCGGCTCTCGGCAAAGTGGGCCTCCAGTGCCGGGCCTCTGTGTCTTATCCAACGCGCCCATGACACAAAGGCTATCCAACCGCCACTGCCCGCTCCATCGCTGCCGCCATAGCCACCGCTGCTCACTCGCCATCACGCCGCCGCCGCCCGTGGAGCTTCGCCGCCGCCGCCCGCCCGCCCGCCCGTCCGCCATGAGCCGCCCGCCCGCCGTCCATTGCCGCAGCCAAGCCTCTCGCAAGTCATTGGCCGCCTTGGGCCATGGCCGCACGCCGCCGGCCGGCGAGTTCGAGCCTCGCCCGTCGCCACTGGTTGGTCACACGCCCGCCCGCCGCCCCAGCCCGTGCTTTCGCGTGCCGCCCGGCACCGCGCCCTTCACCCGACCTCTGACCAGCAGCTCCTCCCTTGACCACACCACAGCGCCTCCTCGCGATTCGGCGCCCGGCGCCAAGCTCCCCTGACAGCGTCGCCTACCACACGCCTAGCCAGATCCCCCGCCGCGCAGCCCGCCCCCGGCGTCGCCTCTCCGCTCTCACGTGCGGCGCCCTAGGTATTGCAATCTTGTATTTCTTGGTAGTGGTAGTGGTAGTGGTAGTGGTAGTGGTAGTGGTAGTGGTGGGGTGGTGGTGGAGTGGTGGTGGATTGGTGGAGTGGTGGCGGTGGTGCTGGGGTGGTGGAGGTCATGGTGGTGGTGTTGGGGTGGTGTTGAAGTGGTGGTGGAGGTTTCAGCGGAGGTTTCGGCGGTGGTGTGCCGATGGCGTTTCGACGTTTGGGATTGTCGATTGTTGTTTATGTTGGAATTGTATATGTGCATGCCGCCATCGTGTCGTTGAGATATATATATGCTTGCCGCCATCGTGTCGCTTTGTTTTTCTTGCGGTTTTTTGGAGACCTCACCCTGCTGTGGGAGGTGTCATTGAAATTTTGAATTGATGGTCTTGTGTCCTTTTGATTTTCGAGAGAAGATCCTGCTCGGAGGCTAGCCGGAGTACCTCGTCTTCCTTGACATTGCGGGTCTCACCTTGCAGACTTCCGCCGCCATTTGCACCCGACCCGCCACGGCCCCGCTTAGCCCCGACTTCACCGCCACCTAAGGTATAACCACTATTTCTTTGTCCTGGGCATGTATCTCCACGTAACCCAGCTTAGGCGCCTCCCGTTCGAAAGAGATAGGGTTACAAATATGCATCTCTTTGCATATCTATAACCGTATTTGTTTTGAATTATCCACGTTTTTTGGACAGCCCGAGGATGCGTAGATGGTGTTAGTTTCCATGGTTCTGCTCCGATCCGAGATGAGTTTCGACAAGACCTTCCTGTTGTTCTCCTGATACACAATCTCCTGTCCGGGACGTGTATTTGGAGAACAATGGGGGGGGGGTGTCCAATTTCTGTCTCGGATAGGACTAGACCATGGAACTAACCCCATCTATGCATCCTGTGGGATTAGGACCTATCCTTACCTATTAGATGGTAGGAACGACGTGTAGATGCAAGTCCATGGTCATATTTATTACTTGGTGATATATATGTTAGAGGATGGATGACCGTGAGTGGATGTACTCGGGCCGCCGGAGCACCCGTGAGATTACCAGAGAATGGGTCGTCAGGACCGAGGCTTTCATCGAGCAAGCATTTGACCAGGCTCTCGGAGCGGTTGTCGTTTTTTGTCCTTGCACCAACTGTAAGAACAGAAAGAGGCAGACAAAGGAGTGATGACTTCACATCTTGCTAGGAATGGATTTACGAAAAACTATACCCAGTGGACCCACCACGGTGAAGCCGATCGTGTGAGAGAGGAGGTGGTGAGACCACGTGTCGAGGATTATAATGCTGATGCCGGGGTAGCAGATTGGTTAGATGACTTTCACGAAGCACACTTCGCTGAAGGACGTAGGCAGGAGGAGGAGCCAGAGGCAAGCGCAAAGGCGTATTACGACATGTTGTCTGCGGCAGGAAAACCCCTTCATGGCCACACACAGATTTCAAAGCTTGATGGCATTTCACGCTTAATGGCCTTAAAGTCCCAGTTCAACCTCAATCGAGAGAACTTTGATGAAATGTTGATGCTTATTGGCTCCATCCTTCCGGGCTGGTCACCTTTTGCCACGTAACATGTACGAATCGCAGAAGGTCCTTCGTGCACTTAAGATGCCGTATGAGCAGATACATGCTTGTCCAAAGGGCTGCGTCCTCTTTAGAAAAGCACACGCGGATGCAAAGTATTGTCCAAAGTGTAAATCCTCTAGGTATCTGGAGGTAGACTCTGGTGATGGTGAGAAGAGGCAGAGTCCGTACCCCGTGAAAATCCTACGGTACCTTCCATTCATACCGAGGATCCAACGGCTATTCATGACAGAGGAGTCCGCGAAACAGATGACATGGCACAAAAATGGAAAAAGATACAGTCCTGAGAAGATGGTGCATCCAGCCGATGGTGAAGCATGGCATCACTTTGATAACATTCATCGTAACAAAGCTGGAGAGGCACGTAATGTGCGTGTTGCACTGGCAACAGATGGGTTCAATCCTTATGGAATGATGGCTGCCCCATACACTTGTTGGCCTGTGTTTGTTATCCCCCTCAATCTTCCTCCTGGCGTCTCCTTCCAACGACAGAATGTGTTCTTGTCGTTGATAATTCCAGAACACCCTGGGAATAACATGGGTGTGTTCATGGAGCCTTTCTTCGATGAACTGGTCCATGCTTGGGACCATGGTGTATGGACATACGATCGAGCTACAAAGACAAACTTCAACATGCATGTTTGGTATCAATACTCTATGCATGACTTCCTAGCATATGGGATATTCAGCGCTTGGTGTGTTCACGGGAAGTTTCCATGCCCGACATGCAAGGCAGCTCTGCAGTTCAATTGGCTGTCGAAGGGCGGCAAATATTCCGCGTTCGACAAACATCGACAATTCCTCCCTGCTCATCATCCATTCAGAGCAGACATCAAGAACTTTACTAAAGGTGTCATGGTTACAGACCCCGCACCACAGATGATGACTGGTGCCGAGGTTCATGATCAGATAGATGCTCTCCGGATCAATGAAACAGATGGTAGGTTCGTGGGATATGGTGAGGAGCATATGTGGACTCATAAGTCGCCCTTGATGATGCTCCCCTATTATAACGACCTTCTTCTTCCACACAACATTGATGTAATGCACACTGAGAAGAATATTGCCGAGGCTCTTTGGGCAACGATCATGGACATTAAGGATAAGACAAAGGATAATGTAAAGGCGAGACTGGATCTGGCAACGATATGTGATAGACCAAACCAACACATGCAACCTCCTAGAAGCGGCAAGAAATGGACCAGGCCTAAGGCCGATTACAGATTGAAATCGGAACAAAAGAGAGAAGTATTAGAATGGTTCAAAACATTAATGTTCCCTGATGGGTATGCAGCGAATCTGAGGAGGGGAGTGAACTTATCTACCTTGCGGATCAACGGCCTGAAGAGTCATGACTATCACATATGGATTGAGTGTCTTCTTCCGACGATGCTCCGAGGCTATGTCCCTGAGCATGTGGAAGACGCTAGCCGAGTTGAGCTATTTCTTCCGCCAGCTTTGTGCCAAGGAGTTATCTCGTAGCGTGGTTGCAGAATTGGAAAAAGTAGCACCTGTGTTGCTCTGTAAGTTGGAGATGATCTTTCCACCGGCTTCTTCAACCCGATGCAAAGATTTGATTCTCGCACCTCCCATATGAGGCACGCTAATGGGGGTCCTGTCAGAGCCGTTGGTGCTATCCAATCGAGAGATGTCTAAAGGTTCTTCGGAAGAAATGCAGAAACAAATGCAAAATCGAGGCTTCCATGGCGGAAGCATTCATTCTAGAGGAGGTTACTAACTTCACACAAGCATACTATGACAACACGCTTCCTAGCGTGCATAATCGACCGCTCGTTACAATGTCAGGTGAAAATGAATCAAAACTCACCCTTTTCCAAGGGCAACTTGGAAGTGCAAGTGATGCGACCTCATTGTTGTTGAAAAACGAAGAGTGGCGCACAATCATGATATATATGTTGACCAATCTTACCAAAATGGAGCCATACATGCGAAGAAGTGGCATCTTGCACGAACTATGCAATTCGGCATCTTGCATGATATATGTGTTGACCAATCATGATATACATTCGCATCCAACCTCCTTGTTTCTCGTTGTTATAGGGAGTTTATTAATGAGAACTGGCATCTATCAAGGAACCTACCCTCAAGAACGTGACACCATTCTTCATCAGGGTGCGGGAAATGGAATCTCCGATTTTATTTCTTGGTTCAAACAAAAGGTACTATGCAATTTAGCTTGTACTAACTTTGACATTCCCAGTTGCATGTACATTCTAACTTAACGATATATCCTGCTTGACCTTGCAGAGCCAAACCGATTTGACTATGAATCCAGAGCTGAGACAGGTTGCCAATGGCTTTGAACATAGGGTAAAGTCATTTTCTGGTTATGATGTGAATGGATACCGATTTCACACAACAAGACACGAGCAGAGGCGGCCCAATCGAAGAACCACGAATTCCGGAGTTTTTACTGGCGGCCTTGATGGGGCCGAGTATTATGGAAGAATTGAAGAAATATACGAACTCAGGTTTCGTGGTCGCAAACCTCTTAACCCTGTCGTATTCAAATGCCATTGGTTTGATCCTCAAGAAACGAGACGAAATCCTTCCCTTGGGCTAGTAGAAATTCGACAGGATTCGGTCTATGGCGGAAATGATGTCTATATTGTGGCTCAACAGGCCACACAAGTTTATTATCTCCCCTACTCGTGCCAAAGGGACCCTCATCTTCAGGGTTGGGATATCGTGCACAAGGTATCGCCGCACGGTAAAGCACCTTCCCCAAACGCTGAAGACTACAACTTCGACCCAAACACATATGATGGAGAGTTCTATCAAGAAGAGGGCCTACAAGGGACTTTTGAGATTGACTTAACTGGAGCTATGGAAATGGAAGTAGACAATGAAATGGATGTTGATGTGGACGAGGGGGATGAGGTGGAAAATGCGAAGGACTTGGAGTTACTAGAACGATTACATATTGGCAATGACAATGATGACATCGTTGCTCCTTTGGAAAGTGTTCAATATTTCGACATGGCTGATAGTGATGATGAGAGCTATGATCTAGCTAATCCCGATGGGGATGATTATTTCTAATACATGTAATATTATGTTATTTTGTAATTATGCTTTATTTATTTTGCATCTCTTTATAATAATATCTTGTTTATGATCCAAATTAATCCGATCTTATTGTTTATGTCTTGTAGGTGATTGTGCAAAGATGGCGGGCATGAGCTTTGCGGGCAGCTCAGTCGCTTTTTTACGACAGAGCGGTACACCAGCGCCTCGTGTGAAGCTAAGGGGTCGGCACCGCCTCAAGGGAGGAGGAGGAGGAGGCGCGGCGGGAGGAGGCCTAGGGCGCCACCGCCTCGGCAGAGTGCAAAGACCAAACACTGAGCCCGAGGAGGAGCTGAGGAGGAGGAGGTGGACGAGCAGGCTCAAGTGAGGGAGAGGCCGAGCTGCAGGCCGAGCATGAGGCCGAGCAGCTGGGATTTGAGCACGAGGCCGAGCACCGGACGAAAGCAGGAGCAAAATGGCAGGATTTGAGCAGGAGGCTGAGGCAGAGGTTCCAGCCCACCGCAACCTCGGGTGTCTACCAACGAGGTGCGGCGAGACTACTGATCGGGCCGATACCTGAGGCTCTACGCCCGGTCATTCGACCCGTTGGGCAAAAGTACGTAACTTTTATATTTTTTGCTACTACATATGATAGAATCACAATGGAAACTAACAGTTTTTTCTTAATCACTTACGCAGGTCTTGGAAGGTCGTGGTCCCAGGTGCTCACAAAAGGTTGCCCAATGGCATCATGGGTCTTCTCTGCAGGGAACACTTCCTGTGCTTGGTTACCCACGTCGGAGCGCGAGAGCCGCCTACACGTGATCTGAGCACTACGCCGCCGCCGATGCGGAGGATTTGAGACGGGCCACACGCTGACAACAAGTGGCGCGAGCGGGTTATGACCGAGTTTTGGGTAAGTCTTCCTCCCACTACTTTGCTCAATACATTGCATTCGCCAGAGTTTGTTGAACCAAAGGTATTGATACATCTTTTCTATATGCGTGACTTCTTTAGATGCGCCGAGGGCTACGAGGAGAGGGGCGACCAAGGCGTTGGCCAAATCTTTTAGATGCCGCATCTCGGACATGCATTACGAGGCGCGCTCCGTGCCATCATCGACATCGTGTCGCCTCTCGAGGCTCGGAAGGTGAAGAAAGAAGATGCAAGATTAATGCATCCGACCAAAGAGCAATACTCAAGGTAAATATACAACATCATCAATATTGATTTCTTCCGAGATTGGGTAGCTTGAATTGTTCTTATATCCGTCAATGTACTTGATGTCGTGACAGTGCCTCTGGCCGCGTGCGCCAATAAAACGCGGGCCCGGAAGATGATGGTCGACAGTGGGTGAGTGCCGATTGGGCGGATAACCACACCGCCCTCCGGAACGGCGCGTTTGTCGATGCCGTGTGTATCACACCACCGTGGCAACCTTAACATCCACGAATACGGGCAAGATGGGTACGTGACTTGGTGTAGCTTCAATTATTCTTTCGGGACGCTTATTCCTGCATGATTTGTAACCGTCTTGTTGTTTTTTGTCGCAATGGCTGCACATCAAAACCAGCCATGCGGAGAGCTCAAGTCATGGGTTCTCGCCCACAAGGGTAAGGCGACGCATTTAAATCGATCCGAACCCGGACGACCCAAATTGAGTCCTTCACCAACGAGAGCATCCCCGAGCGCATCGGGCCAAGACACCGAGGCGGCAAGGACGGTCCATAAGGCAGATCGATCCGCACACGCGGACATTGACGGCGACATCGTCATGAGGGTGGGAGGAGGCAAGAAGCATGGGCGGTACCTCATCGGCAACAAAGCACGCTGACCGACCCGCACAAGCCTCCCACTCTCTCACGTGTCCGGCAAGCAAGACGAGCGATGGCGTGCCCATACGCCTCAAGGCGGAGACACTTCGACGCATCGTGTGGCAGCACTACAAGTTATTTCGCTTTATTCGCCGCTCTTGTTTTACATTCCTCGAAACGCTTGTAACAATGCGGTGAAAAATTACAGTGCCCAGTGCTTGCGCCCGTGAGCATAAGGCAAGGATGGAGGAAGAGCGACAGAGGGAGTGGGAGGCCGAGCGACAGAGGATGGAGGCCGAGCGACAAAGGTTGGAGGCCGAGCGGACGAGGTTTGACGCCTTGGCTCAAGATGCGGCAAGTCTTGGCGCCACAATGGGTCGCCCAAATACCACCGAGCTGTTCGCTCCCCACCGCCTTACCCATACCCACCTTACCCATCCGTGAGTTCAACTTCTCTAACAAAAGCTCTTTACTATGCATGTCGGCCATCGTGTTGCTGATATGTGATGGGAGGCCTTCGTGCTGTTCATATATATGTGTGCCGCCATCTCGCCGTTGATATGTGGTGGACGGCCATCGTGCTGCTGGTTTTTTCTTGCAGTTTTGGAAACCCCACCGCAGGGGGAGGTGCCAAAATTTTGATGTGTCTAGGCTTAGATTTCAATTTTATACCTAGTTCGCAAATATTGACTTGTGTACGCTTAGATTACAATTATATGCCTTAGTATTACTATAATTACTAATTTTTCTTCTCCTTTGTGCGTAATCAATCGGGCGGGTTCGAATGAGGGGCCTCAAAGAATCACTGCCGGGAGGGTCGTGGCACGCCATATCCATCCACTTCTTCCTGCAGATCGGCCGTCGGGAGCGCTGGGTACTAGCAGAGATTCACCGCCGCAATGAAAGCAGCCATGGGAGGGAGGGTCGAGGGACTGGGATGCTTGGGGGTGAGCTTGTTGCTCTTCATAATGTATTGTCGTGCACTTTGTGAGATGAACTGTTGGATTTGAGATGTTAAGATGGATTATGTGAGACATGTGATGTGGATGGCATATTTGTTAAATATGTGATATTTGTGATATATATGATGTGTTATATTTGTGAAATATGTGATGTTGAAGCTGGAAATATAAACAAAATAAAAAAAATGCTCTCTCGGACTCTTTGTCGAGAGCTAATATTTGCCGAGAGCCCAACTAATCGGGCTCTCGGCAAAAAGAGTAAGATTTGTCGAGCACCTAACGCTTCGGCAAATATGACTCTTTGCCGAGAGCATATTCTAGGGCTCTCAAAGAAAGCTTTCCTTCTGGAGAGTCGACTCTCGGCAAACCTTTCCTTTGCTTAAATACTGGCTCTCAGCAAAGAAGTTTTTTTTAAACCACCTCAGCCCCATAATCTATTTTATTTTTTTTTAAAAAAATTCTTGCCGAGAGTTGCTCTCGCAAAGAAGTGTATGGGACGACCGTTACGGGCGGGTTGCCGCATTCTGATGGTGATATTTTACCGAGAGTTAGGTTTTGCTGAGAGTTTTTATTTTGCTCTCGACAAAGAGTTTGCCGAGAGGGGCTCTCGGCAAATAAACCTTTGCCGGGAGACCTTTTGCCGACCGCTCTTTGCCGAGAGCAGCTCTCGGCAAATGATCTGCCGAGAGTGAAATCCTCTTTGCCGAGAGCTTCGAGCTCTCGGCAAAGGAGGGGAATCCGGTTGTGTTAGCACTAGTCCCGGCTCGGGGTATACTCTCGTACTTATTGAATTTGGTGTTTTCAGCACTATTTTGTTATGATTAGTATAATGTATCACTACTATTAATTCCGAGTAGCAAATCACACTAGACATGTATTTTGTCACAAATTTGTTATTTTTTCTAAATTAAATACGATGTAACTTCCTTTGGGTCTTCAACTCCTGAAAACAATGTAAAATGATATCATTTTTAATGGTTGCAAATACCTCTCGCTCAACATAACATACCATCCTATGATTCAACCACTCACTCCCCCATTTTATTCTGAGATTTGGTCTTAACAACCTTCATAGCTGACAAAATCATTTTTACTGTGTCGGTTGCAACTGGTACAATCAAGGCCAACTCAATGGGTTATTCATGACCTTTTGATGGCGTGGACCTAACAACGCATACTCCCTTTTTGCATCATCTGTAATGTTTGCATACATTTCCTCAAGTGGCTTTCAAGCCATGAATCTGCAATAATATCTTCAGGATAACGCATGTGATTGGAACCACCCTCCTCCACAAAATCAACATTTTCATTGCTAGTTTGTTCTGTAGGAGATCAGCTCAACTCTACTGTAGCTGCAGGCAAACTAGTTGTAGTTGTAATTATTTCTTCTTATGCAGAGGTGTCAGGTTGGTTGTGTGTTTCTGTAGCACTAGCTCTGGTCCTTAATGTTTCTTGTTCTGAACCTTGACATGGCGGTGGAGGAGGTTGGATGGTTGGTTGTTCAGGAACTCAAGAGAAATATGATGAAAGTCCTGGTCCTCTTCATCTTGTATTTTGTAACAACTAATTACTAGAAATCTGTAATTTTAGATTCTAACTGGAATCAAAACACTACAAAGGATTGAAATTGGAAACGTGGAATCAAAATTAGCATACAATTAGAGTTAAGGGAAACACCTTCTAGAGAGAGAGGGGTTGCTTGCCTACTCCTGCGTCCAGGCGATGCGAGCAGGCGATAGCTTGGCTGAGTTGGGCGACGCCGCGATCACGCAACCATGCAGGATTGTGGCCCATGAGTGATGACACAGGTGCACAACTGAGGAGGGTGGCACTCGGTGGGGCCGAGCGGGCAGCACCCAAGGGTGGAGGCCGGAGTGGGGGAGCGGTGCTTTGGTCGTCTGGCGGAGTGGTGGGTGTGGGGGTATTAACCCCTATACCCTTATGGCTAGGTTTGGGCCGTCTTGGACCAGGGGGTCTGGCCCACCAGAAGACGCAACCGTGGCCCACCCGATCTGCTCGAGTCCCGCATAAGGAATCAAGGCGACTTGGAGATCAAGCAAGATCTTGGTCGGTTAGAATAGGAATCATATCTCGCCACCTATGGCAATTGTAACCGTTAAGATTAGTTTTCAGATCTATAACCCCGCCCCCGGACTATATAAAGGCGGGCGGGGACCCCTCTCAAAGACGATCTCTCATTGACATACAAAGAATACAATCGACGCAGGACGTAGGTATTACACCATCACGGCGGGCTGAACTCGGATAAAACTCTCGTATACATCTTTGCGTCACCATCTTGTTTGTAGCTTGCGATCCGTCATCGCCGATAATCTACTACCTTGGACATACCCCTAGGTAGACCGCCACCATATTTCGTCGACAATGGCGCGCCAGTAGGGGGTGTCGATCGCTTCCTCTCGATTTAACAAGATGGTCATCATCCCGGCTCCATGGCTACGCCGAACGGCCTCACGTTCACCATCGGCCAGATCACCTGGACCATTGGCTCCGACAACTTCATCGCCATGATCACGGAGGAGGCGCAGATCCAATTTGCGTCGACCACTGCTTCACCAGCATTGGCTACGGCTCCAGCCACGTTGGATCTAGCTCCGGCCGCACCAGCATCTTCTTCAGCCACGCCGACAACCCGTCGTTCGCTTCCTCACTACAAAGGGAGGTAGATCGACAACACCGACATGCTCGACTCCATCGATCGGGTAGGCACCAAGCTTGCTGAAACCCTAGCTCTGGTAGATTCGATTCAAAATCAACCTGCCGAGCAGGTAGCCACTACCCACAACAGATCTACCCGACCAGCTCGGGCCAGTCGTCTTGCACGACTCGGTATGGATCTTGTGGTCACGTCTACTCCTGAAGGGCGCTCCGTTCATCGCCGACCAGCCCCCGCAACCGGTCTCCGACTCTCCGAGTGCGAAGCCTTGATGGAGAATTACCAGGCCCAGCCCTACGGCCTGCAAAACACTGCTTCCAACTACGCGTACAATATACGCGATGAAGATGACGTCAAGCAGCCATGCAAGAAGACGGAGTACAAGCAAGTGAGCCAACTATGGGTGTTCGTGTTATGTATGTATCCATACACAATGTACAGCGACAACCTGGAAGGACTCCGTGTGCTTCTCCGACTCCAAATATGAAGACCACATACAATCTACTAACCTGCCATCAGGCTACTCCATAACCTTCACGCAAGCAAGGAAGATCTCCTACTGCGCCCGACCTCGGCTGGACATGCCCGAGGGCTTTTGTCTCCCCATGCGATGGAACTAGGTACATGCCCTCCGACCACCGAACTCATCGAGCAGTCACGTCGACCACGTCTCGAGCGGCTCTGTCGACCACCGACCACGTCGACCACGGACCACGTCGACCACGTCTCGAGCGGCTCCGCTGAGCTCCGACCACATCGACCACGTCGACCACGTCCCGAGCAGCTCCGCCGAGCTCCGACCACCTTGACAACCAGACCACGTCGCAATGATGATCGCCACGAAGAACGGCGCTATGACAACCGCGACCACCGTCACAACAGGACGAAAAGCACGAGGACCGGACAACTTTATCGCCATCGACCAGATTTCCATGCAAAGATAAGTACACTTCTAATATTTATATTTTATACAATTTTCATTACGACGTTTCTCCACAACGTCATTGTCATGATTATTCCTCAAATAATGTTTGTCCATGTATACCATCTTAAATATAACATACAACTATACTTAATGCAAATCCTCGACCAGTCATGTTGACGCTCGACGCCTCCAGAGACGGCCCTGTCTCCGGCTCCTCCCTACACGTGCACGAGCGTCTGCCCTCTGCGTTATGGGTGGTCGGCAGCGGCTCCTTAGCGACGCTTTGTTCTTCCTACATGTGCACGGGCTCCGCGCCCCGCGTTATGGTTAACGGGCTAGCTAGGGCTGGAGACTCAGCTACATACTAACTGGTCAGGCAGTTTATATTAAGTATAAACACAAACTTCACATTAACACTGATGTTTACAAAGCACCAACTGCTTTATCACATCATGCTCATTTGCAAATGACTGCCGAGCGTCATACGCTATTTCTTCACCGCTGGTTTTTTTCTCCATAATTTATTATTTTGTACATCATGTGCTACCATTCTACATATTTATATTGCAGGAATTTCGAGCTACGCATGGGGACTTCATCGCTCGCTCCTTGACCTGTGCTCGAGGACTTCGTTGCTCGCTCCTCGACCTGTGCTCGGGGACTGCCTCGACCACTCTCCGACCATAGCTCGGGGACTTCGCGTCTCGACTACATGCGACTAGCGACTAGCGACTCGCACACAATCATCGTCCAAGTGGTCGGAACACCTGATGCTCGGACTTCTCCACCGATCAACTGGTCGGACCGCTAGGTTCATGGACTTCACTGCCGACCAGTTGATCAGACTGTTCGCCGCGACGTCGGGGACTCCTCGCTCCTCGATGCTCGAACATCGCCAGCAACGCCGGGGACTCTCACTCCTCGGTGCTCGGACATCGCCAGCTACGCTGAGAACTCCTCGCTGCTCAAACATCGCCAGCGACACCGGGGACTCCTCGCTCATCGGTGCTCAGACATCGCTAGCGACGCTGGGGACTCCCTTGCTGCTCGAATCTTGCTACGTCTCATCGGTGTGCTATCAAGCTGCTCCATGCTGTTCGGATCAGGGTGCTGATCTTGGACAGCGCGTCTAGGGTCTTGATACGCGCATGTCAGACGCCGTCGGCAAGCTTTCGGACTTCTTTTTCCTTTAGACCCTGCTACAAGATTCATTCTTCATCTTCCAGCAGGCTCAGGGACTAAGTGGACACACTTCACCATGCGGTGAATGTGCTTGTTCTCATCTCGAGGCTACGCCTGAGGACTGGCTAACTGCTCGGCTGGTCTTCTACTTTTTTAGACCCTGGCATCACATGCCTACATCACCTACTACTAGGCTCGGGGACTAACTGGGCACACTTTACCTTGCGGTGAATGTGCTTATTTTATTCGACCCCTACGCTCTGACTGTTGGCCATAACTACTCCTGTACAGGGGTCACTTACATTTATTTTTAGAAATACAAGTGGGCACACTTCAAGGGAAATATTTTTTAAATTTTATCTTCAGCCCCTTACATCCTTCTGGCAAGCTCAAGACGGCGCTACTCGAAGGATACAAGGTGCTCGGGGACTAGCTGTGGGGGTATTAACCCCTATACCCTTATGGCTAGGTTTGGGCCGTCCCGAACCAGGGGGTCCGGCCCACCAGAAGACGACGCGCGGCCCAGCCGATCTGCTCGGAGTCCCGCGCAAGGAATCAAGGCAGACTTGGAGATCAAGCAAGATCCTAGTCGGTTAGAATAGGAATCCTTATCTGGCCACCTATGGCAATTCTAACCGGTTAGGATTAGTTTCTAGATCTGTAATCCTGCCCCTAGACTATATAAGGCAGGCAGGGGACCCCTCTCAAAGACGATCTCTCATTGACATACAGCAATACAATCAGACGCATGACGTAGGTATTACGCCATCACAGCGGCCGAACCTGGATAAAACCTCGTGTCTGTCTTGCATCACCATCTTGTTTGTAGCTTGCGCATCTGTCTGTCGATAATCTACTACCTTGGGCATACCCCTAGGTAGACTGCCGACCATATTTCGTCGACAGCGGGTGAGGGATGACAACCAACAACACGATAGCTGCAAGCAGTAACACAAGCAAGAAAGGGGAAGCGGTGCGAGTGATGAGCGTCGAGCGAGACTTGAAGAGTCGAAGTCGAATGCTCGAGCGAGATCAAATGCTTGTTGGGCTATTGTGTTGCCCGTTGGGCCAAAATTTACAAAGGTGTTCCTGGGTTACTTGGGACACGACTAGGCCATGGCCCTAATGACCCTAGGCCTAGGCTCGCCCGGCACACAACCAATGTAGCAATGTAAATATGGAAGCTAAAAGGTTAGAGAATACGAACTCTCGTTAAGGACTCCTCATTTTTACCGAGGTATCGAGAAGTTCGCTTTCCTTGAATCCTCTTTGGAGCCACTCGCAAGGATGCCCTCACAAGGTCTAACCTCCCGGTCTATGCAACCCGTGGGCCTTCCTCACATGCAACTGGGTCTCCACTAGGCCTTTTCTTGGACCGCTCCCCTCTGTCTTCACTACCATGTTTTTGGCCTAAGCACGTTCCCTTGAGTACACACTTGTTGGCTACACCACAAACATGGTTTGTGTGATCTCACAAGATTACAAGCTCCTAATGTACAAACATGGTGCGCACAAGCACCGGATGGCAAGAGGTATGCAAACCTCATTAAAACACTAAGCCTAAGCCTAATGCAAGTGCTAGTAGGTGTCTAACTAGCCTAGGCACTTAGCAAAGCACTAACGCTAATCACCTAATATTTTCTTAAGCACATGTGGTGGCTAGAGCACTTAGAATGGTATCTCAACATCTTTGTATCTTCAACACAGCTTAACACGCTCAAATGAGTAGACCATGGGGATATATACAGCCCCAAAGGGTCAATATAGCCATTGGGTTGCGCTGCAGCTTTTCTGCTGAGCACCAGAAGTTCCGGTGCAACCACTTGAGATCTCTAGTGTGGTCACCCCACGACTAGCTGTTATCCGACCGTTGGGGGACCGTTTCTCTTGTGCCACCGGACTCCTCTGATGAGCACTACTTGCTCTCAGTTTCTTCACTAGACACCGCCAGCGCTTGTTCCCTTCTCCGGTGCCTTGCACCGGACAATTCTAATGCCTCACTAAGGCCACGATTTGCCACTGCAAAAACTCCTAGGGCACACCCTATTCTCCAATGTCCTTCCCTCTAATTACACCAGAGTTTTCTAGTGAATGGAAGTCTGTAGCTCTGATGCCCATGACTGCTTTCTTAGTGCACTGCTGCTATTATCCACCGGACAATTCTGGTGTTGTTGTGCAGCCTCTTTTTGCTCTGTATCTTCACGCCTTCGTCTCCACATGGTGACTTGGACTTCTAGCTACTAAAACTCTAGTTCCTCTTAATGAAATACGTGTCCACAGGACACGGTTGCGAAAACTTGGACTACTAGCATGTTTCCACATGGTGACTTAGACTTCTAAGATGTCTTATACGTCTTTAACATATAGCTCTAATGTCTGCTTGAGTTGTTGATCATTCCTATCTTCATGTTGCCTTTGTCAAAGCCAACCTTGCATCTAATGAACTAAACATTGTATACTCGCAAACATGGTTAGTCCAAATGGTCATGTTGTCAATCAAACACCAAAATCCATCGGTGCTATTTTCCTTACACAAGTCAAATTGTGCCTTCTATTTGAGATGGAAGGAGTAATAGAACCCAAGTTCCATTGTTATGGTCACATACAGAAGCATTTTGGCAAACTTTTGACATACGGCTACAACCTAAACGTCTTTTGTTTCAACTTTGTTTTTATGTTCATGGGAATTGTTATGGGATTTCCTGACCATGATATTGGGCCAGTTCAGTTGTGCTGGTTGCAGCTGCACCAAGCACAAAGCACAACAGCAGCCAAAATAATCTGAAGTGAACAGGCCCAATTATTTTGAGCTGTTTAATTAGATTTGTTGGCCCATGGTATTGTTTTCGCCGCTATTCTAAGTGAGGCAGCAGAAACACTAATTATATTCCAATTGTTGGAATATATTTTCAAAATATATCTCACCCTACAGACTTAATATCATCACAACTATTATACTTTTAGCATTGTCAATTATCACACTTCAATCTTGGGAAGAAGCTTGATGTGAAAACCGTTTGGAAATCGTAGTCCTGGGTAGAACATCATTGTGCCTCCGCTGATCGCTTCCCATCTGTCATGAAAACATAACATTAACTCACCGTACAGTTTGAATTTCCACAGCATACTCAATCTCTCTTAGTTTATAAGACATGGTATCCTAAGTTACACTATCTTATATTGTGTTGATTTGTAACTACAAAATTACAATGATAGGAAGGTATGTTTAATTACAAATTCAATGGTATCAGTTTGACTCTTGATATATGTGCACCCTGAGGACGGATCGGTGGAGAGAGAGTACTCCTATATTCTTATGGCCTATTTGGGTATTATCACTGAAGTTTAGTGCTAAAGCATACAAATATAGGTGAACCAATTTGTAGTCCATACTTTTTTTATAAGGGAATAAAGTTACAGCCTCTACCATTCGGGAATGGTATACAGCTGAATTTAGTCCATACTTTAACTAACAGCTAGTTCACCAGTTGTCAAAGGAAGCTAAAGTGGACTAATAATATCTACTAATTATGGATGCAAGCAATACAGGGCCAAACTTTAGTCATCTAATTTTTCGTCAATTAAAAATTAACTAGTAGACAAACAACTGATTCTAGATGGTCCTTAAATACAGACACAGTACCTGTACTTGATGACTAAACAGTGGAGGAAGATAGCCATTTGCAGCTTGGTAAAGTCAGCACCAACGCATAGCCGCAGACCACCTCCAAAGGCCATGAAATCCTTGGAGCCGCCAACTGGTTCGAGAATACCCTGCAAACATACATGTGAGTTTGATATTGTAATCAACAAGAAATTCTGCACTCAACATACCTTCCATCTCCATGGGTTGAACACTGAAGGGTTCTCGTAAACCTTCGGATTCAGGTGAGCTGCAGATGAACAGATCATAACCTTTGATCCTTGTGGTATGGTATAATCTGCACATAGAAGTTCAAAGTAAGCACAATACATAAATGGACAGGCTAAAACATGGATCACTTCTAAGAAATAACATGCTGCGTTATTAAGTGTATAGTGTTAGTCACAGATCAATCACAATCACCAAATATCACAATGGCTAGATGAAGAACACACACAAGAACACAGGATATGTGACCCTGAACCCCAGAACACAGAGGACAGAGCTATTTTTACTCAGATATGGGAACACAGAGTAGTTGAGGTTACAATGACATAGCGTACATCCCAGAGGGTAATACACAAGCTTAACTAGCTAACACATGCCCACAGACTCAACTCCTAAAACAAGATACAACCATCGCTGTTGTCCGCCACAACGTCGCCCACGTTCCTTGAGTGCGGTCACCAACTGTTGGTCGCCTCCAACTGCACTCCTTTTGAATCAGCGTTTCTCGCTTCTCTAGCTTTAGTTGACAGCTCCAACCACCAGTGATTACGCCAACAATCTCCCCCCCCCCTAATCCTAGTGGGAGCTAAGATCTCGAACACCCATCAAATATCTCATGGTTGCTAGCTTGACCGTCGGCAATGGCTTTGTCAGTGCATCTACCTTCTGCACATCAGTACAAACTCTGCGCAATGCAATCTGCCCACGCTCCACACATTCCCTAATAAAGTGATACTTAATATCAATGTGCTTGCTTCTTCCACGAAAGACTGGGTTCTTCATAAGTGCAATAGCTGAATTGTTGTCCACATACAAACTCACAACCTTCTGCACTACCTTGTTATCTCTGACAACAAATTCCTTAGCCACAATGCTTGCCTTGCTGCTGTTGTGGCAGCCATGAATTCAGACTCACAGGAGGACAAAGCCACTGTCTTCTATTTCTGTGAACACCAGGAGATCAGACTATCATTCAGATAGAAAGCCATGCCCCCAGTACTCCTCCTCCCAATCACATCTGCACCCAGATCACTGTCTGAATATCCAGTGAGCATTTCCTACTTCCCTTCTTGGGTATACACCAACCCAAGTTCAGTTGTTCCTTTGAGGTACCTAAGTATCTGTTTCACAACCTTCAAGTGCAATACCGTAGGCTTCTCCATAAACCTGCTAGCCACTCCAACTGAGTATGCCAAATCTGGTCTAGTATGTAACAAATATCTCAAACATCCTATCATTCTCCTGTAGTTTGTTGCATCAGTCTTCTCACCTTGTTTATCTGAATGTAGCTTCAAACCAGGTTCCATAGGATATTTTGTTGCATTGCAATCCCCCATACCAAACTGAAACAGCACCTTCTTGGCATATGCAGTTTGCTTGATGGTCAGATACTCCTTCTGTTCTACCTCAATTCCAAGATAGTAAGACAGAAGACCAAGGTCACTCATTTCAAACTCACCAGTCATCTGTTGTTTGAAATTGTTGATCTCAATTGGATCATCTCCTGTGACAATGAGATCATCAACATATACACCCAAGAGTATAGTTGCTTTACTAGCTCCTCTTGTGTACACAGCTTGCTCCACCAGACATATCTTGAAGCCAAGTTTCTTCAAACTCCTGTCAAGTTTCATGGTCCAAGCTCTAGGGGCTTGCTTGAGTCCATACAAGGCTTTATTCAACTTGAGTACACAATTCTCCTTTCCCTTCACTATATAACCTTCAGGTTGCTGCACATATACTTCTTCCTCCAAAACCCCATGCAAGAATGCAGACTTGACATCTAGGTGGTGAACCTCCCAGCCTCTGTTTGCAGCCATTGCCAGTACTAGTTTCACTGTATCTAATCTGGCAATAGGTACAAAGACTTCTTCATAGTCCACACCAAGCTTCTGAACATAACCCTTGGCTACTAATCTTGCCTTGTGCTTCACCACTTCACCATCAGCATTCTTTTTCAGCTTAAAAACACACTTGATGCCAATTGCCTTGTGCCCTGCTGGTAACTTGGACAAGTACCATGTCCCATTCTTCTCAATGGACAGGATCTCTTTGTCCATAGCTTCTACCCAATCTGGGTCTCCAGCTACCTCAACATAGTTGGTTGGCTCATCTGTTTCAGCTAGTCGTGCCTCTTCATCAGAATCATATATTAGCTCAACCTCTTCTATATTTTCATAAATATCATTCAAATTCCTGAACCTTTCTGGGTCTTCATCTGAGTTGTAACCTACATGTACACCTGATCCCTCTTGTGTTGAATCTGTTGGATCTCCTCTAGCTCCAACATTTGAATTCTCCATTGCTTCTGCTCCTGTTTCTGTAGGTAACACCCCTGTTCCACTAGGAACACCCAAGTCAATAGAAACTATAACTTCTTCCACTTGGAAATCAGTCATACCCACATCTCCCTCACCCCATCTCCATTGCACATTTTCTTCAAATATGACATCTCTACTCACCAACACCTTGTTCTGTAGAGGATCATACAACCTATGTGCCTTAGAGCCTTCTTCCACTCCAAAATAAACTACTTTCTGACTCCTGTCATCAAGCTTTTTCAGATGTGGAATAGTGATCTTCATGTGAGCCAAACACACAAACACTTTCAGGTGTCCTAAGTGTGGTCTTCTCCCATTCCACACTTCATATGGAGTCTTCTCCCCCATAGCTTTAGTAGGCAGCCTATTCAACAAATAGACAGCATGCCTAACTGCTTCTCCCCAATATCTCCCTAGAATTTTCATACTCTTCATCATGGTTCTAGCCATCTCAACCACTGTTCTGTTCCTTCGTTCCACTACACCATTTTGTTGTGGTGAATACGGTGCAGTGAGGTGCCTCTTGATCCCAGCTGCTTCACATATGCCTGCAAAAGCTGCTGACAAGAAACCCCCCCCCCCCGATCAGAACATAGTATATTGATTTGTTGCCCAACAAAATTCTCTGCCTCTACCTTAAACTTCACCAGTGTAGCAGTGACTTGATCTTTACTTTTCAGCATGTGCACACACATCCATCTAGTATGATCATCAACAAAGAGTATGAAGTATTTGTTATCACCGCGATAGATGGAGATATCGACCCACATAGGTCGACATGTACAAGCTGCAGATGGCTTCTCCACCACCAGAGCTCGTCGCCCAATGGGAACGCAGTGTGCGTGCACCTTAGCCCGACTAGGCACGGGTGACACAGGTCAGGATTGCTGATCAGCGACACTCCACCCGCCATTTCTTTCTCACCTACCATCTTCAAAGCTCTGAAGTTCACATACCCGAGTCGACCATGCCACAACCACGCCGGCTCCTCTATGCTCCCCATCGGACACTCTAACTCCACAGGCTTCAGATCAACACGATACAGCCTGTTAGTTGTCCTCTCCACCTTCATCAGCAACCTCAGAGGATTTTTCTCGAACACCTCAAGCTCTCTATCATCCATCACCACCTTGCAGCCGATTTCAGTGAGCTGCCCGAGACTCACCAGATTGCTCTTGAGCCTAGGGATGAAGTAAACGTCTCGGAGCAGCCACTGACCACCATCTCTACAGTTGAAGAGGATTGAACCCTTCCCTTCGATCTGCACCGCCGAGCCATCTCCAAACTTCACCTTCCCGGTGACCCCCTCATCCAGCTCCAGGAACTTGCTGCGATCCCCGGTCATATGGTTGCTAGCGCCATTGTCCAGGTACTAGTTGCCTCCGGTGACCTCCCCGCCTCTGGTCAAATGCAACTCCGGCGTCACCTTCTCCTCCTTCAGAAACATGGCTCTCTATCGCGTGCTCTGAATCTCCCGAGTTGGCCTCCTAGACTCTGACTCAATCTCCTCCTCGGCAACGACAAACATCAACGCTGGCTCCATCTTCGCACGAGTGTGATGCGCCTCCTCCTCTTTCTTCTCTCCTCGGCAACGATTGGCATAATGGTCATACTTCTTGCATTTGAAACACTGAATGTGGCTTTTATCTTTCTTGCCACCTCCAGCGTTCTCCTTGCCTTGCCCATCACCGCGTCTGCCTTGGCCTCTTCCCCGGCCACAACCTCTACCACACCCAGCCTCAGATGACTTGCTCCTCCCCAACGAGTCACCTCCAACCTTCTTCTGCTTCGCCTCCCACTCTAACTAAGTGAGGAGTAACTGCCCACCTTCAGTCTTCAAGTTCACGGCTCCCCGCCGAGTTCTCTCTTCATACACCTTCAAATGCCCAACCGCCTCTTCTAACGCCAAGGTCTTGAGATCATAGAACTGCTCAATCCCAACAACAACGTTGATGAACCTCTCCGGCACGGTGTCGAACAATTTCTTCACCATGGCCACGTCATCCAACGTGCCGCCCAAGTTGTTGTATCTCACTGACATCCCCATCAGCTTGCCAGCATGCTGATCAAGCATCTCTTTCTCCTTCATCTTCATGGCATCGAATTCGCTCTTGAGTGTCTGCAACCGTGCCTCCTTGACACACTCGGCACCAACAAATCTCGACTTCAGGCAGTCCCAAACTTCCTTGCCTGTCTTCTTCTTCGCCACCTGCATCAGCAGATCATCCGGCAGGCACTGCAACAGGTGCGCCCGCGCCTTCTTGTCCTTGCCGGACTGAGCTGCCGTCTGCGTCTCCGACGTCCCCCTTCGGCGGTTCCACCACCTCCCAGACGCCTTGATCTTCCATGATTGCTTGGACTCAGATGCTCCAACTTGTGTAGTTGGTGGCTATCAGTTGTGGATAGGCGTACTGCCTGTGACCTCCAACACCGCCGCCGCCTGCACCTCCGCTTCCTGCACTCCGATCACCCATCCTGGAAGACACAACGCAACGCACGCAATGCTTTGGCTTGTGATTCGGCTCTGGTACCAGATGTTAGTCACAGATCGATCACAATCACCAAATATCACAATGGCTAGATGAACAACACACACAAGAACACATGATATGTGACCCTGAACCCCAGAACGCGGAGGACAGAGCTATTTTTACTCAGATATGGGAACACAGAGTAGTTGAGGTTACAATGACACAGCGTACATCCCAGAGGGTAATACACAAGCTTAACTAGCTAACACATGCCCTCAGACTCGACGCCTAAAACAAGATACAACCGTCGCTGCTGTCCGCGCACGATGTCGCCCACATTCCCTGAGCACGGTCACCAGCTGCTGGTCGCCTCCAACTGCACTCCTTTTGAATCAGCGTTTCTTGCTTCTTCTCCAGCTTCAGTTGACAGCTCCAACCACCAGTGATTACGCCAACATATAGCTGGATATTTTTCTGACTGCACACATGGTCAAAAAGAGGAAGATGCATACCTGTACATCCTGTATTGTTTTTCTAAACACTACAGGAGCAATATTTGCCAGCCTAAGGGCTTCGTGTATAACCTAATATATGTGATGTAGAAAGAGATCAATGCACAGGAAAAATTCACTGTGTAGAACCAAGAGCCAGTTCAAATTTCTAATTTACGGAGAACATCGATCTCTGACAGTTATGGTCATACATGAGATGTGAATTTCATAGATTTGTACTCCTCCCAGGTGATTTCATCAGAGTCTGGATCTGCCCCTCTTTTCTGGACATTCTCATGCTCTTCCTAAAAACACCGCATAAAAAAAATCAATGCAACGGCAACGGTTTCAATTTGTGGTCTGGAGTCTGGACCAAACAATTTGCTTACCGTTAGTTCCTGCAATGCTTTGGGGTTATCTGTCAGAAACTTGAGAATCGCGATCAGTCCAATCGACGTGGTCTCGTGGCTAGCAAAGAGCATCAGAAACAGCAAGTCCAGCGCGGTGTTCTCGTTCAGTTCAGTGTCTGGCTTGTCCAGCTCGTGGATCACAAGATTGAAGAAATCTACCGCCTCGCGCTCCGGCTCGTTCCTGCGTGCACCGAGCTGCTCCTTCAGCATCTTCATGACCCTCTTGCGTCCCTGAAGAGATGAATCAAACAATTTGAAAATTGTCACTGATCAAAGGCCAGGCAGATAGTCATCTACCAAACAAATAATAGATAGATGATTATTAGTTTGCCTGCATGCATCTGTAGAAGGCTGTGCCGGGAACGCAGAGCGGGAACGCCAGCAGCCCCCTGGTGCACGCGTCGAAGCACTTCCACAGGCTCCCTTCCGAGGCCGTGTCGTCGTGGCTGATCAGCTTCTTCGCCGTCACGCCAAATATCATCTGCGGATGCCGGATAGGTAGTACGTGGTAAGCATGAAGAAACTGTCAGAAGTGTCATCGTCGACAGAGATACATGCATACCCTGGAGGTGGCCGCTCTGACCTCGACGTCGGGCAGCCGGAGCCAGGACCGCAGCTCGGCGCGCGCGCTCCGCTGCACGTCACATAGCAGGACCAGACGGAAGCTCTCGGGGCCGAAAAGGCGGAGCACGAGCGCCCTGATGTGGCGGTGGAGAGGACCCAGAGCGGTGATGATGCTGTCGGCGCCCAGGACGCGCATGAAGGACGGCGGGTACCATATCTGGAAGGCGCGCTCCTCTTCCTGCAGCACGCGCGTGCTCAACTCCGGGTGGAGCGACACGATCAGGTCCTCACCGACAAGGCTCGTCCGAAAGATCGGCCCGTATCTGCAGGATCCACGTGCAAGAGACAGAAATTAGGAGTGTACTAGTAGTGCTTGGTAGCCAAGAGTTCCATAACGAAATTTTTGTATTTCAGATGTGAAATTCTTTACTATGAAAGTGGGGCTATATTACATTATTACCTCTCCAACCGTCGCTTGAAGAAGGGCAACAGCTCGAGGGTCGGGGACGCGGTGAAGAACTCGAGCGTCTCTCCGACGAGCGGCAAGCCCCTCCAACCCGGCGGTAGCCTTGGATCGCAGAGCTCGCCGATCCCGAATCTCAAAACCAAGCCGAGCAGCAAGGTTGCTAGCGCTAACGTCACGAACAACACAGCAGCTAATAAGTAATCCATGCCCATTTCCTATCTAGCGAATTGGTAATCTGTATGCACTCAGTACTTGGAGTCTTTCCTTCGCACACCTTAGTTATTTGCTAGTTGTAGCTTGCAGGGGCGGTAGCATATAGTGTACAAGTTACTCCATAGTCGGTAGTCCCTTGCCCAGTGCCCCAGTTGCCGCTTCATTTCAAAAATATAAGACGTATTTCGTTTTGTAAAAACAAGCTTAATTTGACGAACTATTTCTATGTTAATATATATGATATTTTTACACATAATTTAGGTTGCTAGCTAGACTCATATTGAAAAATATTTACTTATGATTATGATTTTGTGTCACATGTATCTATACTACTATATATATCCTCGATCAGCATAATGTGTACACTGTCATCTAACATTGTAATGCGTATTTTGTTTCGTTGGAACAAGACTTTTACTCTAGTCTTTTACCGGCCCATTTGGTAGACTATAAGCCCTATATTTTGAAATTGACAATCGTTATATCTCACTATTCACATGTATATCGCCTAACCTACAAACGGTAGTATTGTTTCTTTCTTGAACAAGTATAGGAAAACACATAAAACGATGCCAAATGGAGAATACTTCCATGATAAAAAAAAAGTATAGGAAAACACAAGCATATATGCCAAGTTTAGAATTTAAGCTTAGATTGACTGCTTCCATCACCTGAATCAACTACTTACACTCGCATGTATAAGATAAGGTAGATATATCGAAGGAACTGATAATACTGGCTGCTGACAATAAGCTAAGGGTCATCCATATTTGGTTGCTTTGGCAATTTTTACTACACAACACACTAGGCATGTCACTGGTTCTTAGGCACATGTTTGGTTCAAGAGACAAGTGTGACCAGTGGTGGAGGGAAGGGGCCTGGGTTCCAACGTCCTAAATCCCCCCATAATAGTACACCCCTAACTAGCAACTTAACGAATTAGTGATTTATTTGTTTGTTCTCTTCATATTAATTTTCATGGTATCTACATGATATAGAATTAGTCTTCTTATTAGCCCCCCCTCTTTTTTGTTCTTGTTATTGGTGTAGTTTTTCTGACCTACCCAAACCCAACATACTAGTTGGTTCTCACAAGTCACAGTACACCCCAAATTAATTAGTTAATCAATATAATTAACAAATAGTTTCCGCACAGTTGGGTTGTTTTTCCCAAGTGCGCAAAGATTGCAAGTTGAGAGCATCTCCAATGGTTTCCAAAACCCACTTCCAATCCTGATTTTTTGGCAAGATTGGAAAAAAAAACTACTCTCCAACAACTCCTAATCTATCTGCACTTAGGAAAATCGATCCAATTGCGTGCGTATCGATTGGTCAATCTGGAGGTGAAAGGATGTGGGGAAAAAAGGGTTAGGACAGGGTTCCCAATACAAATGTAGAAGAGAGGAAGAAAGTATAAAAGTAGTTTTGGGTAATTTCAAAATAATTTGGGATTTCGGATGCAAAATTATATTTTATATTTTAGGAGCGAGATTTTAGAAACTGTTGGAGAAACCCAATAATATGCTCTTAACTTTTTTTAGCCACTTGAAAAATCATTGATTTATCAATTAGTTTTTTTTTAAGAACTATTGGAGATGAGTTGCTGGAAAGCACTTTTTCATCTTATAAAAATAACAAGATTGGGAGTGGATGCTGGAAACTATCGGAGATGCTCTAAGTTATATGCAGTTAGGATCCTTTTTTTCAATGAGGATCCAAGCTAAAATTCTGCATTTTTTCAGCTCTGGCTTTTTATGAGATCGAGTGTTGTGACAGTTGTATTGTATGCCCCTATACATTAGCGAGCAATTTGGTAAACTTTTACTAGTATATTTTCAGGTACTCGTATGGATTTTACGATCGGTAACCTAGAGTACACTCAAGGCAGCGCAATTCGATGGCTCGTGGTATTACAAGAAAAAAAAGGAAAAAAAATACAAGAAATTAAAAACGGGAAGACAGCCTTATCCTCAGCCACGAACCGCCCCCACACTCCCCGTCACACCCTCCGGCGCACGCGCACGGCGCACACCATGGCCGCTGCTTCAGCATCGCTGCTCCACCTCGCGACCCCGACCCCAACTCGCTCCACTCACCTCAGCGTCCGGCTCCCCACCTCTCAGCTGCGCATCGCCACCGCGCAGCCGCCGCGGGCGTACAAGGTGACGATCGAGCACGGCGGCGAGTCGCGGGTGGTGGAGGTGGAGAAGGACGAGACGATCCTGTCCCGCGCGCTGGACGAGGGCCTGGACGTGCCGCACGACTGCAAGCTCGGCGTGTGCATGACGTGCCCGGCGCGGCTGGTCTCCGGGGTGGTGGACCAGAGCGACGGCATGCTCAGCGACGACGTCGTCGCGCAGGGGTACGCGCTGCTCTGCGCCGCCTACCCGCGCTCCGACATGTACACGCCGCTCTTGTTGATTAGTAGTACTGGTGACAGAGCTTTTCTTGAGAATAGATATTGTGGTATGCCTCATTGCCAAATTTCTTGTGTCAGAATCGAGCATTTCCCAACATTTGGTAGCATACTGCGAATTATCTCCACTTTCAGTGGCTAATGATGCTTCAGTTCTGAAACTGAAACACTGAGACGAGAATGACAAGGAAAGTATTCAGACTTCATTTGCCAATTGTCATGCAGGAAATCCAATCACGTGCAGAGCGATTTTACATCTTACAACATTCTGAGGGCAAAGCGAGATCTTTATTAACTAGACATTGTTAGGATTATTACAATCATCTTGGATGAGATGCAGCAAGAACGCAGGCCCTTGTCTCAACCAAACAACAGTGTGAGCAGAGCTTTGATGAGCTTCGGATTTATTTATTTTACAGAACATATCCGGTTTCCATCGCATTTTGCAGGCAGTGATTGCCGAGGTATTGCCTGCAACCAATCCACATAAAACAAGATGAATCGTATCGGCAATTCAGCACTCATACAAGAACCAGAAAGGAACAGAAAGTAGAAACAAATGCGATACTATAGCACATCAACTGCCTCCTCAGTTTCCAATGGGTGCCAGCACCAAACCAAGGAGCATAAGATACAAAATATGACATAGAAACATGAGCTTACACGATAAAACAGAAGGACACTGCAAATCATGGTCTCTGTTCACTTATCATTGCCTGCACCAGCGCTAGTAACCTCTAGGCCATTGCCTGCAACAGAACCAAATAACAGAGTTGTAGGTGTGCTTGTGTGCGAAACAAGAAAAGGTAACCAAATGGCTAATTCACCATTTATTTATCCTACAAGCCATAAATCGGAAAGTGTTACAAATAGAGTCACTACTAATGTGGAACTGGAACCAGGAAGGCAGGTAACAAAGTGTATACTATTTAGAAATTAGAATCCTGTTTCCAAACATGTGTGCTACTTTTAAGAGAACCTAGTTAGCAGCACTTATGCAAGTATGTCGAAAACAAGTGGATCAGAAAGTACACAGGACACCTTGATAGATTTGATCATAATCAGGCACGCACTGCATAGTTTAGTTAAGGATATTCTCTGGTTGCCAATAGCAAATTCACCCTTCTACTCTGCTCTCTGCATAGGTTGCTCAAAGAAAATGCATAGCCCTAGCCAAAAGTCCAAAAGAAAAACAAAATGCATAGCTCTAGCCGAAGTCCTAGGGAAAAAACAAAACTAACATGACTTAAAAAGCCTAAGTTAGCACCAAATACTTATTCTGTAAGGAGGCCATACAACATGCACATTCCTAAAACTTCTGCAGATATTCAGAAGAACATCATAATAGACAAGGTATACAGATAGCACAACTCATGGACTGAGATCAAGGCAAGCCGACTGCATTGGAACCAACTAGGTCAAATTTCCGTACTTAATAGTTACTAGTTTTACACTACTTATTAGTGAATGAATTGAAGAAACAAAAATTCAGAGGTTGCAATTAATAAAATGTCATGAACTGATGCGCCAATGTAAGTACTGATAATACTACTTATTAGTGAATGAATTGAAGAAACAACGACTGAAAATTTTAGATGTTGCAATTAATAAAAAGTCATGAACTGATGTACCCATTCTAATAAATAATGCTGCAATTACTGAGAAGATTTCATATCATGTTACATGTTAGTAAACATGGAACTAACAATGGAAAGAACATGACACTTGCATACCATTATGCTGTCACAGACAATAGAGCCAACTGGGTAGCAGGGACTAGTCCAAATCCTTAAAGAATGAGGCCGAAGCTGAGCTAGATCCTAATATTCGGATATTCCTTGAGCAATCCCCTCATCCAAACACGCCCTCAGAAGCAACAGGTCATAGGATTTCTTTTGTACAGCTTTTGTAGGAGCAGCCTGTGTCTAACTCAACAGAATATACTAGTATTGAACTTCTGTAGCTACTAGTCTGTACTCAGTTCAACGAAGGTTTAAGGCCCTGTTTGTTTGAGCTTTCCTTTTGGCCATTTTCAGACTACTGCCTTTTAGACTGTCCAAAAGCCCAACCGCTTCCATAGCCTGAGCTTTTGCGTTTTTGGCTTTCGGGAGCTTTTTGGCTTTTGAAAGGTCCAAAAGCTTTCCGAAAGCCCAAACAAACAGGTCATAAGACTTGCACGTAACCATAAATTTAGCAGAACTTCAGAACTTCCAAGTTGTGGACTCTTGAACAGCTACAATTCTCTAGCCAATTGCAACAAGCATGAACCAGATATATTTTTCATCAATTTGACGATGACAAAAATCAACACAAAAGCGGGGAACCTCGATTGATCACCACAAAAACAGTAAAAATTGAGATGAATGAAACGAGTAGGGCGTCTCTATTCTCTCACCGTCGGGGTCGAAGAAGAAGACCTGGCGCGTGCGCCCGTCTGGCTGCGTCTTCTCGAACACCTCGGTGCCGCGCGCCTTCAGCCCGGTCACGAACCCGTCGTAGTCGGCGACGGAGAAGGCGAGGTGGTGGCGCCGGGGCAGCTGCGACGGCGGCGCGCCCTCGGCGCCAGGCCCCACCGCAACGGGTGCCGCGGCGGGGTCCCGCTCGATGAGGTGGAGCGCGACGTCGGGGGAGCTCGGGAGGCGGAGCCAGGCGACCTGGAAGCCCGAGTAGGTGGGCGAAGGGATGCGCTCGAACCCCAGCACGGCCTCGTAGAAGGCGGCGAGGCGGACCACGTCGGAGGTCTCCCGCGCGATGTGGTTGAGCTGCAGCGTCGCCATCGGAGGAGAGGAGAGGGTGGGGGCAAGAAGAGGATCACTATCAGAGGACGAGGAGTTGGGGGCGGCGCGGCCGGCGAGGCGTCTCGTAGTGTTGAGACTTGAGAGTGTGGGGATGCCGTCTTTGACTCTTGCAGTCTGGCTTGAGGCCAGGCCAGCGACAGCGGGCTTCACACGTGTGATCAGTTGGCTCCTCCCCGGATTACAATTCAGGGGAAAAAAAGTGGGACAGATGTGTGAAGGAGCCTCTTTCCCTTTCGGGACATGTGTTTCGGTAATGCTACGGTGCGGGCGTCCGCTCGTCCGGACGCTGTCTCTAAAAAAATCTCTCACTCCGCCAACCGCTAGTCGCATGTATGTTCTGCTTCTGCCAGATCTAGTCTACTCTCGCTCTCCCCAAATCCAGCACTCAAAGTATCGCCTGCCGATGGTGTCTCCGCCCCCACCTAGTCGAGTTCCGTACCCCCGGCGACTCGCCGCGGCCTACGGCCACTCTCCTCTCCTCAACTCCTCCATGGACGCCTAGCCCTCATTCGTCCCCTACCTCATTCTCCTCCTCATTGTGTACCTCGCCGCCACCACGGCCTTCGTCTTGCTTCGCCCACCCCTCATCGTTGTTACCGCGACGTCCGCTGCCACGCGGCTTCTCCCCAAGTCGGTGGTGTTGCTCACATCCTCGGATGGCTTCCGCTTCGGGTACCAGTACAAGGTCCTTCTCCTACACATTCATCGCCTCATCGCCGGCGCAAGCACCAGCGTCCTCCTCATCACCTCTTCCTGCGGCTAGAGACGGCAAGGGTGTCGTGGTCGTGCCGTACTTCGCGACCGCCTCGAGGCTCGCTAGACATGGTGGTCGCCGTCACGCCTAAAATGTTTCAAGCGTATGTTTCAAGTGTTTCAAAGGTATGTTACAAGTGTTTCATGCGGATGTTGCAAAATTTGATTGGGATGTTGCACATGTTGCAATGGTGTACACGTATGTTGCAAACGTCTGTTCCAAATATTTCATCTGTTTTTTCTAGACGTATGAGTGTGTTTATTTAGATGTTGCATATGTTTCACACATATGTTGCAAGTGTTTTATCTGGATATTGCGTATGTTTTACAATGGTTTTCAAGTGTTTTTCATGTGTGTTTTGTAAGTGTTTCAGATACATGTTTCAAGTATTTCATTTGCCTTTGGACGTATGTAACAAGTGTTGTATCTAGATGTTGTAAAAGTAGATCAGGTGTTGCATCTCCCTCATCGCTTTCTGCTGCCTCGTCCCGGTGTCTCCTCCTCCTCCTGGCACCGGTTGGGCATCCGCCGCCCCCTCCCCCTCTTTCTCAATGCTGGTGATGTTCGGGGCAGCGCAGGCCCTGCGTTGGCGAGTGAAACGGCGTGGGAAACAAAATACAGGTGCAGACATCTAGACGCCGGACGTCCGGGCGCTAGCAAGCCCGTACATGTTTATGTGTATGCATTCAGAAAGGTTATGATTTTTTTAATTATTAATTTTAAATTTAAGTAACAACCCCCATGTTAAATGTACACCTATGAAAATATGTCGTAAACTCGTAATCAATGATAGATGTCTACGATTGTTTTATAGGAAAATTCAGCCCACAAATTGGATAATCCAGACTTTCTTTATTTAGAAAGAAAATATTTTCACTCTTTTTTATTTTTAGACAGTTATAAAGTTATACTTGCAGCTTTTATGCTTAATGTTTTACAAGATATAACTTATAATCTTAACTTTTTTAATATAGTGTTTTATTTAATTTATAGATAATTTATCATGTGAACCTTTTTAAGTAACCCCTGAAACACATTTTTTGTCAAATTTCTAGTAACACTAGCTTTTATCGAGAATAGATATTGTGATATGCCCCTTTGGCAAATTTCTTGTGTCCGAATCGAGCATTTTCCGACATTTAGTAGCATACTGCGAATTATCTCCACTTTCAGTAGTTAATGATGCTTCAATTCTGGAACTGAAACATTGAGACGAAAATGGCAAGGAAAGAAGCATTCAAACTTCATTTGCTCAGAGCGAACGTCTGCTCATCTAGAATTGGACATGTGCTAGGGTAGCATTTGCGTCGGACGATTCAAGTGACTTTTGTTTGTGTTTGTTTATTATTAATCATACTGTAGCAAATATGCTCGTAAATTACAATGGCACGCACAACTTGTTGCGGATTACTAATCGTTGTTGATTTGTGGTTCGAAAAATTATTTAACAATCATCCTATTTTCCAATATTGAAATCAAACCACGATGCATTTTGGAATCAAACTTTAATTCGTATAAGCATGGTCTATGAAGGTCATATATGGGATAGCAGGGATCTGCAAGGACATTGTGACAAGAAGTAAAAAAGACGACAGAAAAATCCATCTCTCTAGTTTTTAATATTAAGTACAGATTATATATATGTCAGAAAAGTGGGTTTAAATTCGAAGACGTCATATTATTAATTCGCGTCTTGCACAATCAAATTCTTATATAAGGGACACATAAAGTACGACATGAGTGAAGTCCTTGCTATATATTATCAACAGTAAAACGGTTCTTGTAGGGTAAAAGGGAGACCAAATACGTAAATAAAAAAACACTTGGAAACTTATTGAAATTCTATTTATATTTGGAGAGAATGCATCACAGAGAGAGCTGGCAATGCTCTCATCATTAGTACAAATTGCTAATATCAATACATTTTGCCAGGGAACCGGAAATTTCCCTCTGCTTTCTGACAAGCTTTCCTCTGCTTTCAGGGGCATGCATACAATTACGAGTAAAAGAAAATCCATAGGTGAGCACTGGTGACCAGCAATGTATTGCTGCACTTGTTCCGCCTTAGTCCAGATTCTTCCATTCAGTGCCTTGTGTCCACGCCTCCTGATGATCTGCGACCCCATCTCCTCTTGAAATTACGTTCATCGTCGCTTGCATCCTCCTCACGGGTGATACTCCTGGAACCATGTCTCGACCTCCGGCTGCTCTGTTTATCGTCATACTTTGGAGAGGAATCGCGCATCCGCTTCCTACTAGAGTGATCCTCAACGGAGGCCCTGTCAGAATGCCCATGTTCCCTTCTCTCAGAGCTTGACCTTGTTCTGTTCCTTGTTCTTGATTCTGAGCCATGAGAAGAGACCAGTTGTCGCTTGTGCTCTGGTGATTGGGGCTGAAGACGAGTGTCCTTGGGCCTCTCACTCCTCTCAGGGTGCTTTGAAAGTGCCCTAGTAGCTGCAGTGCCCCCACGATGCATGGGCTCAGTTTCAGGCCTGAAGAAATCAGCAATATGGACTGTTAGCGTCACAAATAGCAAGTGAAACTCTGAATAACTGGAAGCTGAGTATAATTCAGTTAAAGAAAAAGAACACTCTAAACCAAGGATGATAGGACAATACATACCTTTGGTAGCTTGCTGGATAGCCTTGCATTGCAAGAACCTGCGGTGGCATGCCAGTGAAGGTATTCACACAATATGGATCCATTGGATAACCAGTGTACGGCATCCCCATTGAGCTATACATGTAAGGTTCAGTTGCCCAAGGATATCCATTGATGAAGGGATTGTAATATGCAGGGTCAAATGGAACATTGTAACCATAGCCAACATTGTTAGGTTGAACACTCCTAGTTAAGTCTGCCTTCTTCCGCTTCTTCTTCGGTTGATCTGTCCTTGTGACATCGTGTTTCAGGGCCCCTGAAACAGTGGTGGCCTTTGAAGTCGATTCACTTCCATCCTTTACTTTGGGGGCTTCAGCATTTGCTACAGCCTTCTCTGCTGACACTTCTGCAGAATTGCCTTCATCTTTGCTAAGGATTTTGGCAGTGTCTGCCAATTTCTCTAGAGGCTGGTTCACTAGAGCACCTTCTGTGGCAACATGGAGCGCATCATCAGGTGCAGATGCTGCTGGTAGCTGATGGTCTGTAGGTTGCTTCACCTCCCTTGCTGAGGCAGCAGAAGCAGTGTGGCTCAGTATTTTGGGGTCAGGGTTGCTGCCTGACGAACTTCTATGCCTTGTTGTACCACTTCCACCACTGCTAGTCTGTGTTCCCAACATATTGCTGATTGTGCTCCGAAGTGTGTGATTGGGAATGAGGTCATCTGCTAGTGTCTTGACTCCACAAATGCACTTCGACTCTGTAATAATATAATCCCGAATGCCTGACAAAAGGTAAATAGAAACTCGTTCCTTATATTGTTCTTATATTATTCGAATGATAATTACTTGACACAGAAACAGCTAGATACTGCTATAAAAACAAATTTGGTGTAAAACATCTTGGATACTTTTGGATAATGCACTCATTGACACCAAAACAAAGACTTTGAAGATACATACAAATGGAGTATATGAAAACCACTTACATCTATCACAAAAACTGTCAAAACAGCACTTGCTTGTCAATACTGCATCTCTCATCACTTTTTTACATAGTCGGCAGTGGAGCTCTGCTGGCAAGTCATCAACAGCACTAACTGGGGCAGCCAGGACAAGTGAATCCAAAATGCCATCGACAGGACTGACAGTTACTACTGGGACAAGAGACCGACTCATTTTATTATTGTCGAACTTGGAATCGCCAATGGTTGGGCAATGGTGAATAAAATGCCCTGGAATTCGGCATCTGTAGCAAATGTATCCAGGTGGAGGCGTCTTGTTTTCCTGTGAGCAGTGTTGAATGAAATGGCCTGGAACACCGCAAGAGCGGCAGACATATCCTGGTGGAGGTGTCTCCCCTTCCAATGGCCCATAATTACGTCCTGATGTAAACCTTCCACTGCCTTGTCCTCTTTTAGACGGGTGCTGTTCCCTACATGCACCATGGAACAAGATTATCAGAGTGAAGGCAACAAGAAAAACTACTACCATTTCGTGAAAAAAGAGAGAAAGTGATATGCTTACAATTTGAGTTCAGCAGCATCAATCACTGCTGCAATTGCAGCATCTTCATCTTGCACTACTGTGGAGGAACATGACTTTGAGCTTGAGTAAGTAACGACTGACTTACAAGGTACAGAACATTCTTCTGTGACTTTCCGCCTGCAATTAGTTACATGAAGTTAGTGCGCTTAGTCCTCATTTTCTGCCCTGCTTGTTCTCAGTTGAAACAGATTTAATTGATGATGCTTCAGCTATAGACCTTGTAGTATGACACCACAATTGAACTGTGTTTGGACAGAGGACTCAAAGAAAACAATCAGCTTTTACTGGGAGCAGTTTAATAAACAAAAAACAACAGTAGGGAAATAGAGAGAATTATTCTATTGGGTTTCATTGTGAAATCAAATTGTTCAGACTGTAGCCCTGTAGGCACACATTGTCTAAGAAAAATATATTAATGTTACTTCCAGTTGATTCAGGTTCCACATGAATTGGTCTATGATTTAAAATGTTTGTCTCCTAGCCTCTCTTTCCAAACAGCAAATGATATTGCGAAGAAAAGATTGAAGAGGGGACATTACGTGGGGGACAAGACGATCTTCTCTGACAGTTGCCCAAGAATGGAAATTCTGCAGACCAGCACAGTTGTGTTCTGTGGTACGGATGCTCTTTCATCTGCATATTCTGAATTCAAACACAAACACAGAAAACAGAAATGTCAACTAATAGTCCACTAAAACAAACATATTCTGGCAAGCTATAAGATAACTCTTCTCATATATACCAAATGAGGCATTTAATTGAACTGAACATCGAAATTGAGATGTTTAAATTGATTTATAATATGACGGATTGACTTTTATCCTTTAGGTTAACAATTGAGATTTCTCAGAGAGCTATTGAGATGTCCTGGATTCATGAACATACTGGGAAAAGGAAAGGGAAAAAATAGAAATTCTACACTTCACAATTTACAAATATAAGCTTTACATCAGTATGCCAAGGTGTATTTCCAATAGGATGCGCAGATACATATGGATCATCATTCATCCAGTATACAGCTTGGCTGAACTCCTTCAGGAGCTAGTAACACATCCCATGGGCATACAAAATGATAGGAGACCATACACAATTACAATGTACACGTATTACAGTTCTCTTATTTTTATCAACAAAACAATGGAAACACGAGTAAACAGTGACCATTGTACTTAACGGAATACCTATTCGTATTGATGTACAAAGCAAAAGTATCACAAAATCTCTGAGAGCTGAAATTGTTAGAGAATCATCAACTTGCACTAACACAGAAATAGTCAAACTGAGTAAGGAATCCAGATTGAAATAAAACATGCAAAATCATTGGCATCAAAACTAGGACAATCGATAAAACCATATGCAAAGCCAAACTTTGTGAGGAATCCAGATTGAAATGACCCATGCAAAATCATTGGCACCAAAACTAGGACAATCGATAAAACCTATGCAAGTCGCTTTTTGTTCAGAGCTACAACTAAGCAATTCGCATGCACAACTGAACACTAAAACAAAGTTCAGGTGTCCTGATCCCGACCAGATTGATGTTATCTAAACTATGCCATATCTTGCAGGCTGCATGAATCCAGACATCTCAGCAAAGCCTAACTGATTTTCCCAAAAATTGCGATGATCAAAGGTCAATTGCGCATAATTTTATTAGGCTGAAAAATCGGTTGCGCTTCAAAGTAAAGGCAACTACGATGAAGTGTTTGACAGAATCATATGCTCGGCTGTATATACAGAAAGTAATCGAGTACAGTTAAGCTATTTGGCGTTAAACGAACCTTCGCCAGTGTGGGCGTTGGAGATGACAATATCCTCTGTGGCACGGCCGCGGGTTCGCCCACGGCCGTGCTTACCGCTCGTCATGATAAGCTGCTTGAGTTCAGACACAGAGATAAAAGCATGGGGCACAGGCATAGAACAGATTTCCTTTTCACTCTTATATTGATAATACACAACACCCATGATGGATGGCGAGTACTGTCTCTTTTTTTCACGAATAAAGGCCTCTCTATCACGAGATGGCCCGAATTTTTTTTCCCAGATCTCAGATGAAATACAACGAATTGCAACGAGAAGAATCACTGAACAAATTCGATCTACGAAGAGGCGATCGGCGATCGACGACGGCACGGATCCTTCGCGTCGTCGATGCGGGCTTGGTGGAGACGTAGCCTGTCGACCAAGCGATTCCTCGGGACGGCCTGGGGAAGATCGCAGATCGCAGGTGTCGAAGACGGGTAGAGGACGCCGGGTAGCCGAGATGCCGGAACGCGGCGTCCGGGGGTAGGAGCTGGCGAATCCGCCGGGTAAGGGCGCCGGATCTGAAGGCGTCGCCGGGCCTAGGGCTCCCAGGCGCGTGCGGAGGCTGGCGGCGGGATTGGGGAATTTTGCGGAGGCGACGGGGGCCGCGGACTTTTATATATACGAGACAAAGAGGCGAACCGCGAACGCGTGAACGAGTCGGAAGCGGCTTCTGCCTCGTTTCCTTGGCCACGAAGGATTCTTTGACCTGTCTTGGACCAGGCCTCTAAAGGTGGACCTGAAAGCTCAGCCGCCTAAAGCCCCAAAATGGACATGCACTCACGAAGCCCACAACCTGGCCCTGGCGTGGCGTGCACATTTTTCCTGGGCCGCATTTTCCTTCGCAGCCAGCATCTGGAGTCCTGGAAGCGTGTCTGCGGCTGGTTCTCTCTCACCAAGCGAATCTCATGGCTAAAAAGAACCAAGAACATTTTTTAGTGCGACATTTGTTTTGGGTCTGCCTCTCTCCGTACGATACCACGAGCGCTACCTTGGCCTGCTTGGCGTATGATGGCTCACCCTTGCTCGGTCAACGGAGCTAAAAACGGAAAGGCGACGCAATCACCGCAACGAATTTTGCCTTCCTACGATCCCACTTCACCTTCGCCTGATCGGTCGCACTCCTCATGCGGTGGATTTGGCCTTCTACCGACGTCACCCTCGCCCTCGCCCTTGCCCTCGCGCGTCGGGGAAGGCGGTGGCCCTCGAGGTCGAGGTCGAGGGCCTTGAGGATGAGCGAGGCGGAGTCGCGAGGATCGATGGCGATGGTGCGGTCGGCCTCGGCGACGGCCGCGCGGGCGACCTAGCGGGGGGGGGGCTGGGGCCCGCAGGGAGCACCGGCTCCGCCGTGCCCTCTCCTTCGATGAGGCGGGGACCCCGTGCCCAGGGAGGTCATGGTGGAGGTGCTGCTCCGGCTCAGGCCCCGCAGGTCATGGCTGCAGCAGGGCAGATGCGACTGGTAGGACTGCGCCACCCAAGTCTAGAGGGCAACCGAGGAGCTTCGCAGCCGCGTCCTCGCCTTCTCAGCGCGCTGCTCCTGTGGGGATGGGCGGTGTAACACCTCGGTGTTAAGCATGCATTAACATTTTGTAAATTATGAGCATAATCCTTATTATGCATTCATAAGCATGACATGAAATATAGAATTAAAACATACTAATGAAACATGTACGTTGCATAGTTTTGTTTTAATAGATTGGATGCTATGTTTGTTTTGCCATGTGTGTACCTTGGTTGATCACTTAGACCAATTAGAAGTAACTAAGATGCAATTTGGAGCAAGGTGTATATTCAAAGTTTTCTCAAATTTTGCTTTTAAAAATAATCTTCTAAAATAGGGTTTTTGATTTAAATTAACTTTAAATCTATAGTTCAAAATCTAATTGGATTTTGGCCTTACTCTTTTTGGCAAAGTTGTAGAGTACTTTTTTCTGAACAACTTACATTTTTACACCAACTTGTGAAAATGCTTCTAAAATGGCAAAAATGAAATTTTAGTTCTGTTTATTTAAGAAATAAAAAGAAAATCATTTTATTTTCCTTAGCGGGCAGCATGCCTCCCTTCGGCCCAGCTTCAGAGCCGGCCCCTCACCGCCCTGCGCCATGCATGTTCCCCGCTTGCCTTGCCCAAGCGCACACAGGAAGCCGCCACCGGCAGTGGCAGGCGTGCCTGGCCCGACCGCCATGCTCCACCTTCAAGGCTCGTCCGACACACAGCACACGCCACCCCACCCACACTCCATCCATCCTCTCCTCCTCCTTCCTCTCCATTTCAAAGTTCCGTGGGAGCTCTCACCACCGAAGGCCGCCCACTGCTCCCGCCAAATGACGTGCTCCTCCACCAGCGCCTCTTTCTTTGATTCCTCTAGTCAACATGACTCACCGTCAAGCTCCCTCGTTTGCGCCAGGCGGCATTCGCCATTGTCGTCGAGGTGAGAGGTCAGAGTGGCCGGTCTTCTTCTCCGCTCCGCCATGGCCGAGCTCGCCGGAGCTTCGTGCCTTCAAGCAGCGACCTGCTCCACCTCCTCTTTTGCCCTTTTGCTCAAGCGCCCGGCTTCTCTTTGGCACCGCAAGGCGATTCGCCCCTAGCCTAGGCTTGTCGCTGCCACGAACGGCGGTGAGGCCGCCATGCAGCTCAAATCGCTCATCGCCAGGCGTAGCTCGTCGTGGTGGATAGCGCCTATCCGCTACCGCCTTTTCTAGCTTGCCGAGCCAAGGCTGCAAAGAGGAGTCTGTTGGTGCTGGGTGGCACCACCGGAAGGCTTCACGCAGGTGCCTTCCGGCCGACGCGAGCCTTTTCCCCTGCAAGTGGTGAATCGATGGGACCTGGTCGGCTCTCGGGCCTTTCTAAGCGGCTGGTTCGGATCTGGTGTACGTACGGAGTCAAGTGCCCGTAGCATTTTAGATCCGGTTTTAAAGAAAAGGATTTCTAAAATAATTTCAAAAATTGATTAAAAAGCTTGTAAAATGTATATCTCGAGTTATATTGCTCCAAAATTGATGAAACAAATTGTTCTAGGTTTCTTGTGATTAGATCTATCTGTTAAAAATATTGCATGTCAAATTTGTGATATTTTTCTGTGTAGCTTTATTTAAATTGAATAAATGCAGATTTCTTAGAAAATGTCTAATAAATATAATATACATCAGAAAAATATGGTTCTAGTTTTGTTAATCTCCTTTAGTGATGTACTTTGTACGAAAAATATAAGTCATGCAGGTTCTGTAGAGAAATATTGAGGTGTAGTTCAAGTGCCGTTAATTGTTGATTTTTATTATTTTAATAGAGAGCAAAAATTGTATAAAGCATGTGTATGATAATTTTTGTTCAGTTACTGTTTACTATGTAGAACATAGGAAAAATACCAAATCTGTTATTTGACACTTTTCATAGTACAAAGTATTTTCATGCTCATATTTATGCCATAGCTTGTCATTTTGTGTAGGCTATTTTACTTATCCAAAGGCCATGAAAATTTTATGGTAGTCTACTTAGAGTAGTATTATGCTACTGTAATTTTCTCAGATTTTTATGAGCACCAGAAATATATGTTGCTGTTGTAGCCCTAGTTTAAAATGAAATAAAATAATTTTCTTTAATGCATGTTTAGTTAATAATGTTTGCTTTGGTGTATCTTTGAAGCATCTTAACTTGCTGTGGTGACATGGCATGTTAGTACAGTGGTTGTAGTAGTAGTATAGTAGTACATGTTCTTGGATGATGTTGGCTACCTTGTAGAAGAGCTTTACTTATACTATTTCCAATAAAGTTAAACATGTTCATCTACAGTCCATGCATCCTGATCATTACATGTTATCTCTCCGATGCACCTATGCATGAGCACTTATACATCTGCATCATACAGGATCGCAGGAGGAGTTGCTAGTAGCAGTTTAGGAAGAGCAGACCGGGACAGATCCACAAGAAGTCCAGGCATAGGAGGTGCCAGAGGAAGAGGAGCAAGGAGAGGACTTGCCCGAGTGCGTGGATCATCAACCTAGTTCGTTTGAACAAGGTAAGCCCCAGAGCATTCTAAGTCTCCTAATTTACAAAAGCAATTCTTTCTATATATATGAGTTATATATTGTTGCATTAAGTTGTAGGAGTTGATTGAAACCGTTGATGCATTTATTACTATCCTTGCCTACCTTATTACCTTTTACCCTGTTAGGTCAGGATCGAATAACTGCTTAGCCTTTCTTAGATCGGTAGCGATCGGTGATATCCGGTCACCTACATTATAGGTGGTTACTGGAAGAATTTAGCTATGGAAAGAATGATATCCTAGAATTAACCATGTGTGATGGATAATTGGAGACCGGACGGAAAAGTTGGAGGCAACTTGCATGTGGTCCCGGGTGCCGTTAGTTTCCATCTCGTGTCGATTAAGGACCGATCGTTGCTCGTCCCCGCTTGTCATGTTGAACGATGCCTCACATTCACCGGCAATAAAGTATCTTTTCGACCATGCCGGCTAGTGGCACTATTCGGGCCGAGATCTACACTAGTGCGCGTATTGACAGGCCGATGGGGGTATGATAGGGACGCAAAGAGTGAGCCCAAGGCGTGTGCGCCTAATTCCTAGCAACAATCAGGCGGTCCTCGGTATCGCGGCTCCAGATTGTCCCGCTGCTACCAATAGTGTCCTTGTTGATCTAAGCTACCTGGCAGGGAAGCATGGTTTGTGTGAGGAATAAATCACCAACATGGTTAGAATCGATTCAATCGCCATCGCTCCTGGATAGTGAGCACTTGACTCGAGCTACGACATCGTAGTAATTATTATAGAACAATGATGGTTATCTGGATGGTATGGGATATGCTAAATCTAAATTGGTAACTGGATGTTATTGGTTAATCAAGTGATTGCTATAGTACATGTGCTTACCTAGATGGATAGGTCCTAATAAAGATGATGCAAAGTATTTAAAATGATGTCTTCATGCTAACTTATGCTTTTCGTAAACAAGTCAGCTAGCCCACTAAAGAAAGCCTTGCATAATCCTTGGTGTCGCTTTATTTTGGTTTAAGACGGGTAAGTCTAGCTGAGTACCTTCTCGTACTTAGGGCGTTGTTCCCATTATTGTTGCAGATGGTCAAATGTACTACGGCTATTGCATTAACTGCCTGTACCCGGCGATAGGTGACAACTAGGACCATGGGCAGTGGTCACTCCGTATGTCTCATCTGATGCTTTTGTTGGAAATGACTACCTACTAGCATTGTATCTGAACTAAAAGTGTGTGTGGCTTTAAAACTAGTTGCTTCCGCTATTTCAGTTTGAACTTGGATTGTAATAACTTTATGTTATAAACTATCATGTATCCACTGTCATTGCGAACTTTATGTAACATGTGACGGTGACTGCTAAACTTGTACGATCTTGGTTTGTATGTCGATTGGTTTGAAATCCTTCATGGTTTCACGGACTATCGGGTTATACGGGCTTAAGTTTGCTAAATTATCTGCTTCGGCGGAAGATTTCCTTACTTAATCTCGTATAATTGGTCGGTTCTGTTACAGCTGGCATCAGAGCAAGGTTTAGCAGGTTACTGTTCATGCGTGTATTTAAAACAAAAGGGTTTTGTGTTACAAAACTAATTACGTACTTATAGTATATAGGTGTTTCAACCTCTAATTTAAAACTTAAGAGTGTGCCAGTGGTCATGTCCTGTATGCCCAGTTAAGGACTCTAGGTGGCTTATTTAAGTACTAACTTGGGGGGTCTTTGCATCATATTTCTATTTCGTCGCTCATACGGCGTGCTATTGTATGAGTGCCATTCACTTGAGTGGTAATGTATGGATATGTTGCCTCTACGCCTCGGTAAGTGAGAGTTGTGAGAGCATGATCAGATACACTGGCGATCTAGGAAAGTGCTTATATGATGCCAGATTATTTACATGCCATATGCGTGTTTGTATGAAGGTATCCAATGTGTGGGGAATTCTGTCCTGTGGTGACGATGCCGTTGATAGGACGATGGTTCGGGTAGTTGCTACCGTTGTACGCGTATCTAGGAATGCGTGTAGAATGAGTAGATTACTTTACTGCTTTCATGCATATTTTTCATACTGTCAGGGTTTGGGCTGAAGTGGATCTTTTGCAGGTACATAACAGCGCTATCGTGTAGTACGTATTAGCTACGTTATGAGAGACCGTTGTGTGCCACCGTCTATGCCGCTAGCAATTGTTATTTTTCCTAAGTTTGCGAGAACGTACGGAACGTGCATGCATCATGTTGTTACATATCATTCATGGCATTGTTCCTCCCCTTATAAGTTGATTATCTCATTTTGATAAAAATGACAACTTAACCTTGTTCTCACGTGGGTAATAAAACAAAATTTGCTACAGATGGCACGCACAAAGTAGACCGCTCGCAAGTCCACCGGAGGCAGAGCTCCCCGCCATCCACTTGCTCTACGTACCCGTCAGCGCCACACATTTCTTGGAGAGTTTGGGATGCCTACACTCTTGTGGAGAGTGCTCAGCTATGTAGGCTATCCTGATGGAATGGAGCCCTGCTATTTCTGGAGAAATGAGCTGTTGGGGGAAGGTCTCTTGGTTACTGTGGAGGCCATTGTTCGTCCCTGAGGTGACGGTTCTGAGTGGACTGGTTGGCATTATGAGTCAACTGGCAGGACCACTGGAGAAGCAGCTGACAGGGCAGCCTTTGGGATACTGAGGGATATCATGGATCATTTTCCTCAGGAGTTGGCAGCCGCTTTAGTTGGAGTCTTTTCGAGGGGCAACCCCTCCACTGACTCATGGCAGCAAGTAAGAGGAAGATCTTTGGAGATTGGTGCAGTAGAAGGACAGAACAGTGATAACCCTGCCATGAGCGCCATGTTCACAGTGATGAAGGCTTTCGATGGAGTAGAAGGTAGCCTGAGACGTGTGTCTGGTGCTCTTGGTCAGGCCCGCGATGACCTACATCAGCGTCAGAGGGATCACGACGCCGAGATTGAGAGGCCCAGTGCCGAGATGGCTCAGTTGACTCGTTAGAGGGATCAAGTGACCCAGAAGACTAGAGCCTATGAGGGAGACGTACGTGCACTGAGAGAGCAGGTTGAGCGTCTGACCACCGCCAACAGGAACGCTGAGCGCATGTTGATCCATGTGACCCACCAGAGGAATGAAGCCTGGTCCACAGAAGATGTTCTGAGAGCTCGACAGGTTGAGCTGGAGCAGCAGCTGGCCAACGCAGAAGAGTACAATGACAACCTACATGAGGAGGTTCATCAGCTGAATAACCAGCTCCACCCTTACGTTCCTCCTAGCGCAGCAGAGATGGATCTAGATGAGGACGAGGATCCCGAAGAGCCTAGGGCACCAGCTGATGATGACAACGATGATGTGGATAGTGACAATATTGACATCTCCGACTTAGACAGCGACCATGATGAGTAGGCTAGTTGTTGTTGCACTAGCTACTAGGGTTTCATTTGCGATGACCTTTTGCATGGTTGGCATGTCTGGCATGTAATAATGAGTAGAAAGACTAAGACCTTGATGTAATGATGGAAAACTTGGATGTGTTGGTGGCGATATCTGAACGTCAAAAGTCCAGTGTATGTATGCTGGTAATTTGGTTGTAATGGACACGATGTGTGCGCTTAAGTAATCTAATTAGTGATGTTGTGTTAATTGGAATGACTTATTATGCCCCTGTTTTATTGTATGAATTTATTCTCTCCAGTGAATTCAGTACGGCATAATTTTTCATTCACCTGCAATTTCTACAACATCGCCTAATAATTATTGTTGCTAAAATATGCAGATACGGAACACTCGCCGTACCATGTATGACGCAACTGAGGCAGGTGGCAGTGCCACTGGGAATGAGAACCACAATCCACCACCACCACCTCCTCCTCCACCGTACACCGCGAAACAGTTCTTCGCACAGTTCCTTGGAAGTCAACGCAACATGGAGGGCATGCAGCAGAACATGGAAGCTGCATTGAGCCACATTGCTGACAACACCCGCCGTGGGTTAAACCCAGGTGGACATGAAGCGAATCAGCATAGCAGTTTCAAGGACTTTATGGACACTAGACCACCAATTTTCAAAGAAGCTGCAGAGCCATTGGATACAGAAGAGTGGATAAACACCATGGAAGATAAGTTTCGTGTTCTAAGGATAACAGAAGTATTGAAGACTGAGTATGCAGCTCATCAGCTACAAGGCCCTGCAGGAATGTGGTGGAAGCACCACCGCACCACTTTCCCCCCCAATGCCCACATTACTTGGAGGGAATTCACTGAGGCTTTTCGTGGAGTTTACATTCCACCTGGTTTAACAGAAATGAAGTTTGGAGAATTTCTAGCACTGAATCAAGGCACCAAGACTGTGACACAGTATCTACATGCATTTAACAATCTAAGCCGCTATGCCTCTGACATGGTGAATACCGATGGCAAAAAGATTGCTAGTTTCAAAAGAGGTCTGAATCCCAAGATGATGAAGCACGTGGGTACCAACACAAGAACTGGTTTTAATGACTTTGTTAGTGACTGCTTAAAGCAAGAAAAGAACAACAATATATATGCTACTTCCAAGACTCGCAAGAGGGCTTTTGAGTCAGGTCCGTCCCAGTCAAGGGCCCCGATGGCCAATCGTTCTGCGTATCGTCCGCCTGCCTCTGGTGCAAGGTTTAGGCCACCCCAATGGAGGAATCAGAATGCCCAGCAACCTTAGAGGAATCAAAAGTCATTTAAGATGGCGGTGCCACAAGCCAAGACTAGACAAGGCAGTTCATCTGGAGATGCTACTTAAGTAAGAGGACCGTGTTTCAACTACAATCAATCTGGGCACTTTGTGAAGTTTTGCCCATATCCCAAGAAGCAGCAGAATCAGTACCAAGCTCGTGTGCACCACACCACCATTGATGACATCCCTGAAGGAGAGCCCGTGACAGCCGGTATGTTTTCTATCGACAATCATCCTGCAGTCGTTTTGTTTGATTCTGGATCATCTCATTCATTCATAAGTCAAGCATTTATAAGAAAGTATGAGCAAAAGATAGTTGAATTGGAATGTGCTTATCGGATCAGTTCAGCTGGGGCTGATATGTTAACTAATAAGATAATCCGGGGGGGTAACCCTATGTATAGCAAACAGACAGTATAAGCTTAACTTGATAGTTATGCCAGGGCTAGTTCTGGATGTGATTATGGGAATGAACTGGATGAATAAGATGGGAGTAATAATTGATGTTGGGGGAAGAAGCATTTCTCTTAAGGAACCTGTTGGAGAAGGTACATTTCAAGTAACCTTACCTCGGAGAATAGATCTGGCCAGTACAACTTGTGCAGTCCAAACTACTCTTCTAGCCAAGATTCCAGTAGTGTGTGAGTTTTTGGACGTGTTTTCAGATGAGTTACCCGGTCTTCCGCCGGATCGAGATGTTGAGTTTGCCATTGAGTTAATCCCTGGAACACCACCGATCTCAAGAAGGCCTTATCGGATGCCTCCAAATGAATTAGCCGAGTTGAAGAAACAACTCCAAGATCTGTTGACGAAGGGTTTAATTCGTCCAAGTTCATCGGAATAGGGATGTCCCGCACTGTTCGTGAAGAAGAAGAAGGATAACTCCTTACGGATGTGCGTGGACTACCGGCCACTGAATGCGGTGACAATTAAAAACAAGTATCCTCTACCTCGGATTGATATCTTGTTTGATCAATTGTCAAAAGCAAAGGTGTTCTCCAAGATAGATTTGAGATCAGGGTACCATCAGATCAAGATTAGACCACAAGATATACCCAAAACCGCGTTCTCCACCAGATACGGTTTGTACGAGTATCTTGTCATGTCCTTTGGTTTGACAAATGCTCCTGCATACTTTATGTATCTGATGAATTCGGTCTTTATGCCAGAGTTGGATAAGTTCGTGATTGTGTTCATTGATGACATTCTAGTATACTCAGAGAACGAACAGGATCATGAAGAGCACCTAAGAATTGTCTTGACTAGACTCAGAGGTCACCAGCTGTATGCTAAGTTTAGTAAGTGTGAGTTCTGGCTGAAGACAGTTCCTTTTCTCGGTCATGTGTTGTCTGAGAATGGAATCTCAGTGGATCCTAGTAAGGTACAAGAGGTTATGGACTGGAAGGCACCAAGCACAGTTCATGAAGTTCAAAGTTTTCTTGGATTAGCCGATTACTATCGTTGTTTTATACTGGACTTCTCGAAGATTGCCAAGCCGATGACAAGTTTGCTACAGAAGGATCATAAGTTCGTTTGGACAAAGGAGTGTGAGGCAGCTTTCTGCACCTTGCGGAATTTGCTAACCACTGCTCCTATTCTGGCACAACCAGATATAGAGAAGCCGTTTGATGTGTTTTGCGATGCATCAAAGAATGGTTTAGGATGTGTTCTGATGCAAGATGGAAGGGTCATTGCTTATGCCTCACATCAGTTGAGGAAGCATGAGGTTAACTATCCTACGTATGATTTAGAGCTTGCGGCCGTTGTGCATGCTCTAAAGATTTGGAGACACTACTTGCTTGGGAATGTGTGCAATATCTTTATAGATCATAAGAGTCTCAAGTACATATTTACTCAGTCTGAGTTGAATATGCGACAGAGAAGATGGTTAGAGCTGATAAAGGATTATAATCTGAATGTGGACTATCATCTAGGAAAGGCAAATGTAGTAGCAGATGCCTTAAGTAGGAAGTCACATTCTCTTGCTGTGCAACCACTGTTTGAAGATGGGTTTAATTTGTTGCATCCTGCTGTGTTGCATAATATCCAGGTTAGTTGTACCTTGGAGAGCAAGATCATTGAGGGTCAGAAAATAGATAAGGGAATATTCCATATCAAGGAGAAAATGAAGAAAGAACCGACTAAGCACTTTAGAGTGGATGAACAAGGAGTGTTATGGTTTAAGGACCGTCTGGTAGTACCTAAAGATCGAGAGCTCAAAAACAAATTAATGGATGAATCTCATCACTCTAAGTTGTCTATCCATCCTGGAAGTAACAAAATGTACCAAGAATTGAGACCTCGTTATTGGTGGACGAAGATGAAGAAGGAAATTGCAGCGTATGTTGCTCGATGCGACATGTGTTGTAGAGTGAAGGCTCTTCACATGAGACCTGCAGGAATGTTGCAACCTTTATCAATACTAGATTGGAAATGGGATGATATAAGTATGGATTTTATTACCGGCCTTCCCACCACACCAAGGGGGAATGATTCGATTTGGGTGATTGTAGATCGCCTTACCAAAACAGCTCACTTTTTACCAGTCAAGAACACTTTTTGACCACCTCAGTATGCTAAGAAGTATATTGCAGAGATTGTTCGATTACATGGTATACCCAAGACTATCATGTCTGACCGTGGGTCATAGTTCACCGCTCATTTTTGGGAGCATCTTCATAAAGGTTTGGGTACTAGCTTGATTCGGAGTACAGCTTACCACCCATAGACAGATGGGCAGACAGAGCGAGTTAATGCTGTTCTTGAAGATATGCTTAGAGCTTGTGTGTTATCATCTAGGGGTTCATGGGAATCATGGTTACCTTTGGCAGAGTTTGCTTACAACAACAGCTACCAAGAGAGTATCAAGATGGCTCCCTTTGAAGCATTGTATGGCAGGAAATGTAGGACACCATTGAATTGGGTTGAGCCTAGAGAAAGAAGGTTTTATAGAGTCGATTTTGTTGACGAGGCTGAGAAAAAGGTCCGTATTATACAACAAAACATGAAAGCGGCACAGTCACGCCAGAAGAGCTATGCCGATAAGAGAAGGAGACCGCTAGAATTTCAAGTTGGTGACTACGTTTATCTGAAGGTTACTCCAATGAAGAAAGTACAACGGTTTGGAGTAAAGAGAAAACTTGCTCCTAGATTTGTAGGACCGTACCAGATCATAGCGAAGAAGGGTCCCATGGCTTATAAGTTATAGTTACCAGAAGTGCTGGGTTCGATCTTCTCAGTCTTCCATGTATCACAGTTGAAGCAGTGCTTGCGTGTTCCGAAAGAGAGAATAGAACCTCAGAGCATTCCGCTCAAATCAGACTTGGAATACCATGAGCAACCGGTTCGAGTTTTGGACACTAAGGACCGAGTCACTCGGAATAAAGTGGTGAGAACCTATAAGATACAGTGGAGTCATCACGATGATGGTGATGCGACATGGGAAACAGGAGAATATCTGCAAAACGCTTATAAGGATTTTTATAACAAATAGTTCGTAACTCAAAATCTCAGGACGAGATTCTTATAAGGGGGGAGGGCTGTAACACCTCAGTGTTAAGCATGCATTAACATTTTGTAAATTATGAGCATAATCCTTATTATGCATTCATAAGCATGACATGAAATATAGAATTAAAACATACTAATGAAACATGTACGTTGCATAGTTTTGTTTTAATAGATTGGATGCTATGTTTGTTTTGCCATGTGTGTACCTTGGTTGATCACTTAGACCAATTAGAAGTAAGTAAGATG